>GL376611.1:0-66857 GCA_000143045.1 Globisporangium ultimum DAOM BR144 | reverse complement strand
TCCCCCGCGGCCCCCACTTCGCGCCGACGCGCGTCGTCCTCCCCGCTCGTCTCCATGTTCGCCGCGGAGAGCCTGGGCAAAAGATCGCGTTTCTGATCTTATTAGAAGCTCGTATAATCAAAACAATATATTTGATCCTTGCGAAGAGACTGTTTTAGTAGACCGTCATTTTTCTTTTTGGTACTGGTACTTCCGATACACACAGCTGGTACCAGGGCTGGGTGTCCTTTAGAAGGCGGGATCGAAAGTGCGAGTACAACAAGGATGCACCACACTATAATAGTATCCGTACTGTTTGAGCACGAGCGTCCGGGTGATGTGCCCGTGGCAGACAAACTATGATCGCCACGATTATATACCTAGTCTGATCATCGACCTGTCCATGCATTGCCAAATCTCGTCGCCATCCTCGTGGCGCTCGAGTCCACAGAGCACACTGGAACAGGAAGAAGACGCCGCCGATAACGATCTTGTGATTCATCTCACGCAATATTTCGCGATCAAGGGCGCTTTTGGGCTCTATGCGCAACGTGAAGAGCTGCTGAGTCTCTGCCAAGGTATTGCGTATGTCGTCAAGAGTGTGTGACCCGAAGCATGGTGCACGATGCGAATCCGTTAGTCGTGGGGCAGCAGTAGCCTTGCATTACATGAACAATATTTTGCTACGCATGGATGTGAAAGTAGCCATTAACAACAATTTTATCACAACAGCTGTGTTGCCATATTGCTAGGGATATCAGCTAAGAAGCATTCCTTGGCGCATGCTCTTGAGCATAACGTCGAATCCAGCAGGCTGCTCGTTTGAGATCGTTTGCAACATGTTCTTGTCGACTGAAATCTCGGGATTCCGAATGCACGCAAAGTACCATCGCGTGAGCACGACAACAAGTTCTGTCTCTTCCTCTTGTCCTGCGGTTGGTGAAGACGCAGCCATACGATTTGCCTTCAGGCGACGGAACGCCGACAACTTCAATGCTGATGTAGTGTCTTTGCGCACGCGTTCAAGCGGACAGTATGGATACAAGTCGTCTTGGTCCACGAAATCCCCTGCTATGATGGCTGAGTGATCGTCTGGGTCCCCGGACTCGAGCCCCGACGAGTCTATAAAGCATATGCCATTTTTCTCGATCAACACCCCCGATGGGTGCGTGAAGCAGAGTCGATGATGCAGCACCGATTTCTCTGCGCTTTCTTCGTTTTCTCTAACTGCAAGCATTCCCGTCATCTCGGTGAACGAGATCTCGACGTTGAAGAAGTAAAACTGCAACGCCTCGAACACTTGGCGCACGCTCGCAACGCCGGCAAAGTGCGTCACATCAATCTTGAGTGTGCACTGGTCGCCGTTCTCGGACTCAAATTGTGACACCTCGCAGGACGGTTTGCGCAGATCCAAGTGGCGCGTGCGCTCGATGAGGAACCGGTGCGCTTCGTGAATCTTTTGATCCTTCATGCCCAGCAGCATCGCGCGCCGCTGGTCCCAGTCCTTGGTCAAGTGGATGTACGTCTCGATGGGGCTCGTGACTCGCGCATTCTGCAGCAATCATGAACAATAAAGCCCAGGCTATGAAGTGAGCATGACTCAGACAACGGCATGTTAATACCAACCGCAAAGCACGTACCATGAATCCAGTCAGCGCCGATTGTGTGCTCGCGAGTACCAGGTCGCGCTGTAAGATGGCTTCTCTCAGATCGCTGTTGAGTGCCCAGCGCTGGCTCGCGACGTTCGGGTCTTCGATTCCATGTTCTCGATACAACTCGGCCAAACGGACTTCCAGTTCTTGTATCTCGTTCAGCATGTCACGTTTTTCTTTCTGCATAACAAGCCAGCAGTGTGTTAGGAGCAAGCCCAGCGCACATACTATAAAACCGCCACGGCAACAAGCAAACCTTGCGCAACATATGCGTCGGTATTCGTTTTCGGGGCTTCACCGCAGGCTCCGTCGCGTCGCTGCCTTCGCCACTCGTGTGTGCATCTTCGTCGGCAGCAGTGATGTCGTCGTCCTCGGACGAAAGCGACAGCGAGTGCTGCAGCCACTGACCCGTGCGCGCGCGCTTGGCGGTTGAGATCGCGTGCATGAACGTCACATCCGAGCGCTTGAGGATGTTGTGGTACGGGCGCAGCGGCGCCAGCGCTGCTTCTGCGTCGAATGGCGGGGGGACTGACGGCGTGACCATGAGTGTGAAGGTGAGAATCAAACTGAGGATTTTCCATAGACGACCCTTGCTGAAAAAAGGTACAAAACCGAGAGGTCTTCAAGACATCTGTGAAGTTAGATAATTTGCAACAAATGATCATATTCGTTAAAGCTTATGCTAACTATACTGTCAGTATGTGTGATATGTAAATTGATATTTTGCTGTTGCTGTTTAGAAGAGGTATTACTGAGCAGCTGGGCGTAATCACGACTCTTTGAGGAAAGTGGCGATTACGCCCCTGGCATGAGCTAATCATCGGAGATGTAAGAGCTTGACCGCCGCTGGATAAGTAATCTACCCTACCAAACTCCTCACTCGATAATGTCCCCCAACGGCAGGAACTGCAATTAATGATTGATCGCCTCGAACGCAGAGCAACGACGGACCAATGGAGCGCGGAATGCCTGAACTAAATCCTCCCCAAGAGCTATGGCAATTAAAGAACTGCTTGACCTGTTATCAAGTATGGTTCAATTATCGAATGGTTACTGGACAACTCAACCTGTATCATCCGGGTCGAGAAACTGACAACACGTGTGCAGCAGGAGGACAATGTTCCATGAAGACAGAAACCATAGCACACATCGTATGGGGATGCCATCACGCCCAGGCCGCGTGGAGTCTCATCTGGAAGTCCTGGAGCAGGGTCACCCTCTTTGAGAACGCCAATGTACGACGACACATCACAGTAAGGCAAGCACCACCCCCATCAAAATGTTTGGTGCAGGAAATTCAACGGATGTTTGGTTTCTTCGCAGCTGAACACGCGGAAGCCCTTCAGCTAATCTGGTGGATCATCAGCGGGGTTGTGCCAAGCGCACTATGGCTACTCAGAAACGATAGGATTACCTGCTGCTATTCGGCGGACGACATGATGAACGACAGATCACGGTGTGCTGTCAGCGACGCCCTGGATGTGCTCACCCGGTATACACCTCACGGCTCAGGAGAGTCTATATGTTAAATTGGCTGCCACTAGCGTCTCCTGAGCCGTGAGGTATATACCGGGCGAGTCTCGATACACCCCTAAGACTTCCCCAGAGCTCACCCACTCGGGTACTACCCGAGCAGGAGGCTGCTTGACTGCCTCTCCCATTTCTTATCTCGTATTTTACGTAGCTTGATCGACTTTAGGAGCTCTTATATCATCATTTCTTTTCTCGTGACCGATGCAATGAGCTCTTTCAGTCCTGAGTGAAGCGCATATCGGAGAGTTCACGCTGTTTGAGAACAAAACCATTTTCATTAACAGTGGTTATATTTTGAGAGGGTGTGGTTTCTCCGTCTTGAAAAAGAATCATACAGATCGGTTCTCAAGTAGATTGACCATCATAAGAGGACGCATTACACTAGAAGTTCTTGCTCGAAAGACAGCCCCGCAGCAGGCAGGCTGCACTAAAGCTTTGCTTGCTGCGCAACAGTAAAAGCAGTATGGTGTGCAATATTTTGTTCACCACCGGATTTACTTGGAGGTTGTCGAGCGCACAATGGCGACAACCGCCAGCAAAGCAGCATCAGACTCCATGAGCGCCACGCGACCGCTGACTAAAACCTCGGTGTTGCTTAGGTACGGTACTTCGCCAACTTATATGAATATCATACAGAAAAGTGGACTCACAACAACAACCAAATACAGTGACATCTTAACCAGTTCATTCTGTGCTGCATCTTTACAAGCAAATCGGCTCTTGTATTTCTGTTTCATGGACGCTGTTGCGCAAGTGCTCGCGCACGACAGCCATGAGCAAGTCCCCATTGCTGAAGCCCTGATCCAACTGGATCTCGTCCTGTAGGCGCTTGCCGTTGGACGAGAAACTATACCACGCGGCACGCATCTGGCGCAACAAAACGCATGGTAAACCAGAGGTTTTGTCAGCGCCAAGCGTGGTGGTAATGCTACCATTCACAGAATGCGAATTATATAAATATGTGCCAGTAAACAAAGGAAGGTGCACATACAAAGTACTTACGTGGAAGTCACTTTTTTTCGGAGCTTGTCAGGATGAGCGCGAATGAGGAAGATGAGATCATTGTCTACGAAATCGCCGACCACGATACCTTTGTGAGCGCCGGCGCAAACACCGAGTTCCATAACGTCTTGAACTCACGCTTCCTCGCGTACCTCACAAGACCGTACTCCATGGATGATCCAAGTTTGTAAATGGACTGTTTAGAAAACGGCATTAGCACTTTTTCTGAAGCATTCTCGTGAAATAAAACAATATTCAAACAATTAATTTATTCTATTTTTGTATTGTTGATTGTACCTCGACGCTGTGGTCGATGCCAAAGTAGTGCTCGAGATGCGATGGCATACGGTCGAAACAACGCAGGGCTCTGTCGTAGACCTGGTTCAACGTCGCGTGCTAGGTCTTGGCTACAAAGCGTGTTGATACGTACGTGAAATTGGTGTCAACAGTAATACTGGATTGCAAGCACGGGACACTCATCATTGTGCGATTGATGTACTGGCGCGTCAGCCGCTGCATCAGTGTCGGTGCGAGTCGACACGTCGACACAAGCAATACTCGAAGCGCCTTGATGCGAGCGTTGTGGTCTGCGGAATCAGGAAACAGCACGTTTGAAAGTTTACCGTCGCTTTTGCTGAGATTCTCTGACCAAGCTGGGGAATGGCGTTGAAGCAGCCAACACTTGGTGACAATGAATATCACTAAAGTACTCTAAATGGCGATAGATATCATTCTATATGGCAATAAGTATCTTTTAACATTACACGCGTATGGAGGTATACATTAAACGAGAAAGCGCCTCCTGCCCGTGATTAAAGCGACACGAAGCGCTTGGAAAGTACGTGCTATCGATTCTTCACCACTTAAAGGCAAATGACCTTGTTTACTCAGCCGCGACGTTGTCTAGAGCCCTACTGATAAGTAGTCCAGATCTGATTTGGGTCTTGTAGCTAGAGACTGTGGACGCCGACACTTCGAAGCAGTTCAGAAACGTGCTTTTGCACAAACGACCGACGAAAGGCACATAATAGTGAAAGCGCTTCCTAGCACCAGATGAGCGAACACGCTCTGGTTGAGCTTCGTCAGCTTCAGATAGAATTGCGAGAAACGTGGAGATGCAAACTTTCTTCTCAGACTTTGTCAACACCATACGATTCGACACAAAACTTTTAGCGCAGCCGCTCGACCGTGGAGGCATTGTGCGCTACACGTATCCAGTTGGATTAGACGCGTTACAGCCATTCGCAACAGGTTGGTCGCCTCTGGCCAGTCGTATTGCCGCGTTGAGCATCTATATTTTGAAGGATAAAGACTTTCTGACGCAGGCCCTTAAAGAAAACCAAAGAGTGAGACGCAATAATGCGAGGTAGGGAGCGCAAAGGAGCTAGTGGTTTCACAATCAGATCACGAGAAGTTGCAGATGCTGCACGTATACAGTGACGAACAAAATTGCGGAAATGTTTGGCACGTTTCAGTTTCAAGCTATATATCTCAGGATCTACTGCATCAATTTGCATGAGAGTACCGTCCTTAGATAGATATTTATCTTGGCTTCTCAATGGTATAAAACATCATAACATATGGTGCATAGTTGTGAAAATATAACGAGTATAGTCACACCACATCATTTCCGCAGTTTTGTTCGTCACTGTATGCACACTTACATGTTGGTCTTGTGGACGCAATCAATCAATAGAACTTTTAAAAACCGGTCAAATAGCCATCTCATGCGACTCGTAGTCAGGGATATCACACCAGTATCTCCTTGAGAAGACTCATTCACGCTTACGCAATTCTCGTCTTTGTCAAGAAACACGATCAGCAACTCGGAAACAAGAACGTCATCAGATTTCGCTTGATCTTTGGCTTTATGCGCTGTATCACGTTTCTAACATCTTTCATATTTGATCTTGTACAACGAGCGATCACGAATATGCTCCCATATGCGAATGTTCTTCCCGCCACACGTGATCATCAGTCGCAGGTCTTCTGCAATTGGTTCGGGCAAAGGAATTTGACGACTAATCGCATTGTTTCTCCATATTACTTCATCAGTTCGGTGGTTGTGCTCGAAAACTGCACAGCGAACTTCCAGCATCCAGCGCGCTTGGTCATATCAAATCACAATTTCGGCTATAAACCGAAATGGGCAATCAATACTTTGTGTCTCACTTGACTTTCGCATTCCTTTCGATCTTGAAGGTCGCTTCCAGCCATGTGTACAAATATAGACTCGTCGCTAGCACGCCATATCTTCAGAAATCATTTTGGGCTTTATGGTTTTTATCCTTTCAATTGTTGCGTTTCTTCTATTCACGCTCTGTTGCCGTGGCGCTGATCTTAACGTGATTGGTTTTTTGATAGCTGATCAGGTATTCAATGAATGACGGCCAAGAGTGCCACCTGTGGACAGGCGGGACTGCAATTCCATGCCTTAGCTGCTCTTGAGACAGCACACACTACACATATTTGGGCGTCATTACGTGCACTCTGTGCTTGCTTTCCTGCTCCACGCCCCTGAAAGCCGGAGTTAAGTCCCCAATAGTGTAATGATGGGGTGCGCTGGTTCCGAGTCCCCATGCAAGTGAAACGTCACCTGGTTAAATATCCTTGAAATAGTAGGGCCAAATAGGGACGGGACTCGCACACATCTACCCAAAGGTGTAGTGCCCATTAGCCCAAAGGGGCAAATGGTGGAGCCAGTGTCGGGTTATATCTCTGTGCTTGCTTTCCAAGATATACATCGCTTGGTTGGCAAATCTGGACACGTATATCACGCCCCGAATAGCCATCTACATTGCGTTGAGCTTGTTTTGGTTTTTGGGTATTTTTATCTGACAGCGCCTCTACCGAATTAACGTTATGTTGCGAAGACGATGTACTGGCTTCTTGTTTTTTAGCTGTCTTATGACGGACTATTTATTCGCGCGTTATTTTCCTTGTAATTTGTCGCAGCACATCGAAATAAATCTAGGACGAAAACAATCAGCCTTCAACTCACACGCTAACGTTTTTCTCTGTACACAATTACTCACACTGCCAATTCACACTGCCAACTCACACTTTAGCTTTTCCGATGCAGATAATAGGGGGAATCACGAATCAAAAGATGAGGCGCATCCGTTTGATTCGCTTTTCTCTTTATTTCGCTCCCCTCGTCATCCAAACAGAGTGCTAACAGGCACACTGCTGCTGTGGTAACATTCAGAGAGGTGACGCCACGTCCCACCTCGTATTTGATTGTTTAGTGGACCTGAATACTGCTCGCAAAGACGCTGGCCGTTTGCATCCACCAAGTCGCCATAGCTAAAAAAACAAGTTCAGGAACGATCGAACGATCGAGTAAAGCATGCTACCCAGGGAGTCTCAAGGAAGTGTCATGGGCGTCACAATGATCAATGCTTCTCGCGATAGATGCCGCCTAATCGACGAATAATGTCCTTGCAGAGTGGAAGGACAGAGTAATACTACAGTTTACTACTACGTGGCATCATATACACTCAAGTCGGACACGAACATGATAATTGACGTATTTTATGCATAGCGAAACCAATGTGTGCTTCAGCGAAGGTGCTTACACATCTTTCAACATCTGGCACACCAGGGCCATAAATAAATCGCCGTTGTTCCACACCTCCATACAATGCACTTCGTCGCGCAAGACGTCCGACTCAGGCAGCAGATTGAAGCGGTTCACGCGCACGTAGCGCAGCAAAATCTGCGTTTGCTGGGTGACTGGGTCCACGATTGGCGACAGGTAGATCCTATTTTGACGAAAAAGCACAGAATAATCAGTACTCACGTACTACCTCAGGATTGACTGTATTTTAATTCCAAACTTACATGGCCGAGTCTTCTCGCCGCACTCTGGATGGCTCGCTGGCTTCCGGGAATCGTTCGTCCGAGTCGACAAAGTCCACGACGACCACTCCATGCGTGTCCGTGAGTCGCCCCGAGACGTCAGTGCAGCTGACGCTCGAGAACGATGTTCGGCTCTCGTATCGGGTGCGCACGTACTTGTGGAACTCACTCACTGCGTGGATTTCCTATCAGGATAAAGAACGTTTAGTGTTATTGTAATTACTAGTCACGTTAGATTCAGACGCACAGCACGTGGCAGGAGGAACGCGGGTTTACCTGGAACTCGTAGTCAATGTCGAAGTGGCGCTTCATTTCACTTGGAAGATGCTCGAAATGCTGGACCACAGCGTGGAACAGTTGATGGATGGTAGTGCGCGGAACCTTGACGATGAAGATCGACTTCACGTACGTGTATTTCGCATCCGCGGTAATGTTTGTGCTCTGGAACGGGACAAAACCGGACACTTTGTCCACGTGAGCTCGCGTGAATTTATCCGTCAAGTGCGGCGCGAGGCGCAATGCCGTCTCGCTGCGATTCTGGAGCATCGTGATGCGCTCAACGTCGGAGATGTCGGCGCGCAAAAGCAGGGGGTTGTGGATTGCGTCCAAAACGTGGATGCCCGAGACGTGTTCGTAGAGAGTAGACTGAGGGATGAGGCTCTGGAGCGTAGCCAAATAGAGCTGCTGTTGCATGAGCTGGCTTTTCAACTCCTTGTTAATCGCTTGGACCTGCGACGTATGACACTTTTGTTTGGCGGATTCGTACGCGTGGGCCCTCAACACCTTACTAGAGATGTCGGTGTGCCACTTGTGCTGCAGTCGACAAAAGCAGTCTTCGAGCGCGACCACTTGGGCGCGCAAATGGCGGATCTCGTGCTGCATTTACACATAGTTGTCCAACGTAATTAGTATCATACTGGCACCTTCATACCAGTCTCTTGCACTTACCGTGGCGGATGGAGTCGTTCGTCGTCGCGGTTTTCGCACTTTAGTCACCGTATCAGTCATGTGTTCCTCACGTGGACGCTTGTTGGTCGAGGAGGAGGCGTCCGAGTCCGACGCTTGACCGCTGTTGCCATCCTCTTGGGCATGCTTGTTGTATTCGCCTGCATTCTCTGGTATGGAGGTCGGGGACGTCGCACGCTTCTGGTGCGTCTTGGGCTCGTGCCACACCGGCGGACGCATGTAAGTGGTCTTTGCTGAGATCATACGAAAGCGGCACTTAGTACCTTGTAGGGAAGGGTGTATCACGAACGACTCGGTGCACAGGTGGTCGATCTCTTAGTGGCTTGGCGGCAAAAGCGGTTGTGTGGAGAAGAGTTCGGCGAGAAAGCGAGGTGTTTCTTTTGCGATTTGATTTGATCATGGGGACTGACGGCGCCCGGGGTAAACGTGAGATTACAGCCAAAAGACGGGGCGACTGCGAAAGTGGATGGGTATTGTGATTTTCTTATAGACTCAGCCGTGTGGTAATCAAGCAGTATAAAAAGAGGGCCGACTGACATAATTTAGTGGGAAAGAGGTTGCTTCTGCAAATTAGGGCCATGTATGTATGATAGTATAAAACATAAACTGTATCATCAAATACGTTTATTTTGCCTTATAAAGTCTTCATTATACCAAAGATGCAAGTTCCAAAATGTGATGAGCTGACAAAGCTGCAACTGAACCAAATGATTATCCACAAGCGGGTCAAACTAGTGTCAACAACATTTGATTATCGTAGCTTTAAGAAGCGATCCATTCGTCATCTGTTAGATACCATTTCAAGATCGTACGATACAGAACTATTTTAGTAGCACACTCCATGTCAGGGCATATTAGCGTGAGCCCTCTCTCTACTCAATCAAACTGCTAGTCCCTTTGCATTCGCACTTGCTACGCTGTTTGTTAATAAACGAGGATTATCTGCACTGGTGTACTATTGATATCACCATCAACAAATGCGTCAAGTGGATTATCCCACGCGAAGACATCAACTGCACCATCACTTCGGCTTTTCCTCGCCCTTTCCGGTGATGATGCGAATGATGCGTCCATGCGGGTAATCTTCGAACGTGTGAAGGGGAATACCATTTTGCGTCCTAATATGAATCCTAAAATGTCTTTTTTGTCCAAAGGTTTATTTTTTCCTTAAAATTGGGTGTAACCTGAAATCACAAACAGATTTGCGCGACAAAGCGCAATGCAAGTAATGCCGGTGAGATGCCCCATTGACTTGTGGGCTGACCGAATGACTAACACAGCAATGGATTCCACAGCGAGTACGATACGGAGGACTCACGTGGACTTGACCGACTAAGGTCCGACAAAATCCGAGTACTGCTCTACAACCACGTAGAGAAAGTAGTCAATCCGTATCTACCACCATTGTCACTTTCAAACGCGATCCACCACGTTCATGCTTCTTAAGTTAGAATATATAGGTAACTCGCACCCATAAATCCAAGCTCAATAGACTCCTTATACAACCTCAAGTGATTCGGATCAGATAATTGGTGGAAATTGTTAAAGGATAAGACCGTGTTCGCGCATAATGCCGTTTTGCCAGAATGACCATTTTTAAAACATGACTATAAAGAATGGCCATTCTAAGAAAATACGTTTTGTAATTGGTTTGTTCAATCCATTTCTCCACACTCTACCTATATAAGCTGTTCCAGAATTCGCCGAGGCTGCAAGGTTATTCATCATTCGAAAAACCAAGCTTGTAGGAGTAACAAACGAGCGCTAATGTGATGAAAATATGGGCGAGATAACGGACGTTCGGAACAACATTCGCCTGTAGCTGCTGCACAACGCAGTCAGAGTGATATGGCTTCTGCTCCTACCAAATTGTGGAGGTTCGTGTACAATAAATCCAGCGGGAATCATTCTGGGATAACGTTACATATCATGCCATGCCCTTCAGGAGGTTATGTGAGAGAGAAGGTCATTCTATTTAACTTATGATCTACATATAGTTTAAGAATTCCGGAGTCTCATTAACACTGCTGAGAGTGAGGTGTTTCTAAGTTTTGACGGTGTGGCACCGACGTCATTTTCGAGTAGATCTGCGACTTGGGACATAAGAACTCGATCATTTCCCCGCGATTCGTCGGTGAGTATCTTCGCACTCTGGGAGTTCATTGCCATGTTGGCGAGAAGATCGGCCATTTTGTTTTGTTCTCGTTTTGTGTGATTCCAGGAGACCCACGCAAAGTTGTCGATGATTTGATTTACCCGAACTGCTAGTGGCTGCAACTTGGTCTGGCGTATTGAGGAAAACCCGTTCTGGGCTGCGATAATCATTTGGCTATCTCCGAAGACTTCCAACTTGACTTCATAATGCTGTAAGTAGTGTGCACTGTATGCCAGGCCTTCTTTCAGTGCGCTGTATTCGCACCAATTGTTCGTATTCAGGAGGTTATGTCTCCAAGCGCATCCACCAAGAATCTATAGGTAGTGACATGATATGTACACTTGAGAGCTCCAAGGTTCGGAATGTGAGCGTCATCGACCACCAAGCGTTTGTCCAGTTTAGTGTGGCCCACTCAACAAGCATGACTGTGCGTCGTATTTTGGGAATTCCCAGTGATTTGGCACAAATTATGCTCCATAATCAATCGGTTTGTTGGTGGGACGTTTGCGGTGGCGAAGCGGTTTACACAATGCCTTATTGTGATGGCATACGAAACAGTTGTCGATCTGTATGTAGCGATACTCTACGCACTAATTGATAGCAAGAAACAAGGCACTTACTGGCGCGTCATCAAAGAACTAATCATTAACAGCGACAGAACACTCGAGCCCGAGAGGGTAATCTGCGATTTCAAAATCACTCTCATCAACGCAGCTCTTGAGCAGTGCTCTTGCTCCCGCATTGTTAGGTGCCTGCTCCATTAGGAGCAGGAACTTTGCAGAAAGGTGCTTGGCTGTCGCATTTCAAATGGTCGGCAATAAGAGGGGTACTAACCAAGTCAAAGTGGAACACCTTTTGGCGGTACTTAAGACATGGATCAATCGTTATCACACTCACCATAGGACGTTGTCGAGATAGTGTGACGCGGAGTCTACACCGTTAGCCACATCAACAACGCGTTAGAAAAATATAACCACGATTATTCTGCTTGTTCGGGTAAAGCCCACCCCAGTTTGCTCGTTTTTGTTGAAGCAGTAACAAATGAAGCATTGCTATATGGCATTCCATATGTGTGAACTTAGGGTGATGTGTTGTATACTTTGAAGTATGTGTGGTGCATTTCATCAAGGTAATCACGTTGCAGGGACGGAACTCACCAGACTGCATGCCCAGCCCCGACATCGATGCAAATCCTATTGTACACACTCAACCGTCCAGTTCGGCTGGAGTACCAACACCTCAACGGCGGCACATTGTTTCTATAGCGCCTGCGTTACACGATTTGCCATCCTACCGAAACAACATAAAACACGACAGACCTCCTAGTCCCAGTACTGAAATGATTACTTTAAAGTAGAAGGTGAGATTACAACAGTCCCATGAGCTTGTAGTGCAATATATTATCTCTCTTGATCGCTTCTCCTTTGACATAAATTGAACCATGGTTAAGGCTCCTCAGAGCAAATGGAGCCACAAAGACTCATACGTTCTTCAGCGTCTCGCACACCAGGGCCATAAATAAATCGCCGTTGTTCCACACCTCCATACAATGCACTTCGTCGCGCAAGACGTCCGACTCAGGCAGCAGATTGAAGCGGTTCACGCGCACGTAGCGCAGCAAAATCTGCGTTTGCTGGGTGACTGGGTCCACGATTGGCGACAGGTAGATCCTATTTTGACGAAAAAGCACAGAATAATCAGTACTCACGTACTACCTCAGGATTGACTGTATTTTAATTCCAAACTTACATGGCCGAGTCTTCTCGCCGCACTCTGGATGGCTCGCTGGCTTCCGGGAATCGTTCGTCCGAGTCGACAAAGTCCACGACGACCACTCCATGCGTGTCCGTGAGTCGCCCCGAGACGTCAGTGCAGCTGACGCTCGAGAACGATGTTCGGCTCTCGTATCGGGTGCGCACGTACTTGTGGAACTCACTCACTGCGTGGATTTCCTATCAGGATAAAGAACGTTTAGTGTTATTGTAATTACTAGTCACGTTAGATTCAGACGCACAGCACGTGGCAGGAGGAACGCGGGTTTACCTGGAACTCGTAGTCAATGTCGAAGTGGCGCTTCATTTCACTTGGAAGATGCTCGAAATGCTGGACCACAGCGTGGAACAGTTGATGGATGGTAGTGCGCGGAACCTTGACGATGAAGATCGACTTCACGTACGTGTATTTCGCATCCGCGGTAATGTTTGTGCTCTGGAACGGGACAAAACCGGACACTTTGTCCACGTGAGCTCGCGTGAATTTATCCGTCAAGTGCGGCGCGAGGCGCAATGCCGTCTCGCTGCGATTCTGGAGCATCGTGATGCGCTCAACGTCGGAGATGTCGGCGCGCAAAAGCAGGGGGTTGTGGATTGCGTCCAAAACGTGGATGCCCGAGACGTGTTCGTAGAGAGTAGACTGAGGGATGAGGCTCTGGAGCGTAGCCAAATAGAGCTGCTGTTGCATGAGCTGGCTTTTCAACTCCTTGTTAATCGCTTGGACCTGCGACGTATGACACTTTTGTTTGGCGGATTCGTACGCGTGGGTCCACAGCGCCTTGTTTGAAAGGTTGGCTTGCCACTTTTGATAGAGTTCGTGCAGCGAGTCTTCGAGCGCGACCACTTGGGCGCGCAAATGGCGGATCTCGTCCTATTATCACATGCGCATAGCGGTGAGGTCGTGGCCAACCAACGTAATCAGTTAGTGTTTATACCGTGCTCATCTTAATCGACGCGACTTACCACTATGGACGGCGCCGCTCGCCGTCTGGGTTTCTTCTCTTTCGATTTACTCGCACTCGCTTGACGTGGACGCTTGTTGGACGAGGTGGACGCGTCCGAGTCCGATCCTTGGCCGTCGCTCTCCCGGCTGGGGTTGCTCGGTTTCGACGTCGGGGACGACGCGCGTTTCTGGTGCGCCTTGGTGCCGTGCCACAACAGGGACTGCATGCGGGACTCCATCGTTGAAATCATACGAATTCGGTAGGATTAATCGGCAGTCCGCGGTGGACTTGCAGTTCTCTCTGGAGTGGCCGACAGCCACGGCCTTGAGGACAGTCGATAAGCTCTGGAGGCGGCGAAATCGACAGTGAAGGAGAACTTTCGACTCGGCGAGCCCAAGGCTTTTTTATTTTAACTTGATGATGACGCCGCCACGGTGAGTGTGTGCAAACCTGGGATGGAGCCTGCGAAAAACGACATGAGATCGGATGAGGAGGAACGAGCCGTCTCTGGAGCTCCGTCAAAAGGTAATCATATGACGCATAAGTGGATCCTTATACAGCTTATTATATATATATAGTACCAATGAGGAATGTAGATGACTTTAATAAAACATACTCAAATAGCGTCGTCATACGGTATAAGTTGTGTAAATTGTGCTAAAATTTGCTATAAATTGTGCTTTGGAATGTAAATGAATGGGGCGAGGAGGTGAGAGAAAAGGTGCATCGAACTGATGATTACCCACGCGCTGCTGGCTTTGAAATCAACAACTAAACGGATCCACATGGTGCGCATCAGTGATTACTTTGGGTCGGGCTCATCCTGATTACTGAAGTAATTTGAAGCCCAGATGTCGTTTCCACGCGCAGAACCAGCAAATATCTGAAAAGTATTAGCCCCCCTCTAAAATAATACATACTTATACAGTGTACTTCAAAGTACGTTTTTAGAAGCTACCGATGTGAGAATGATGAGTTACCACGCAGTTAATCGACATCACAGAAAGGCATTTTTGTATATGCCATCGTATTTCAGCCGAGATCAATTCAGACACTCAGTGATGGTCCACGACAATGCAATTGCGGTGCTTCATGCCCGTCCCAATATGGCCTTTATTGGAGGGTTATTGGGTCACGGCCAATCCATTATTACCTCCAATTTACTTGAATTATTGCGCAAGCCAATTGCTTTTTTTGGAACCCGCTGATGAGCACTGCTGATCCAGCGGTTCTGAGTAAATCGAGCGAATAGGAAAGAGGACAAATATACAAAGAAAGTATACAAGAACAAATGCAAGAACATACAAACTGGGGTCGTAGCTATTCGACCCGTGCGCAAACTAACACAGTCAACACCGGAGCGTTCGCGTGGACTCGGGTCAACAGTTGGCTTCGGTTGGACGTTGGCGGTCAACAACCGCACTCGGCTGGACCTAGTCGACAACCTGTAACGGGACTCCCTGTTACACGGTGTACACGTGCTTTGATGAAACGCGCGGGAGGAAAGGGCACAGCGATAACGCTGTGTTCAAGAGGAAGGTTGGAGCTTTGCGCAGTAGCGTACAAAACGAGAAGTGAATTAGAATTTTAAAGTGCTAACATGCAATCGTTCTGACTGAAATATACGGTATCTCTCGTTGGTAGATAGTCGGGTGTTCAGTTTGACTATCATCCAATGGGATTAAATCTTAACGGCGTAGTCCTAGTGGCTTATATGCAATTGACTACGTACAGTGCTCATGCATGACACATATTAATGTATCCTGAACTGTACGTAGTGGGTGGGTTTGGAACAGGTGTTAGAACCCATGTGGGTGAAAACCCACACTCTCCTGACCCAAGAACCCATGTAATGGGGAGATCCATTACGCATACTCTT
Organism: Globisporangium ultimum DAOM BR144; assembly: GCA_000143045.1. NCBI lineage: Eukaryota > Oomycota > Peronosporomycetes > Pythiales > Pythiaceae > Globisporangium > Globisporangium ultimum. The sequence goes on along the minus strand of GL376611.1, from coordinate 51,114 downwards.
TTCAATAACGCATCGCTCTGAAGACACCATAAGCTTAAAACCACATGTTTTTGACGTGTGAGCCAATGAAATGATGCAATTTGTAGTAATCCTAGCGGAACCTTTTCTCCAAACTTTTTGAGAATTGGACAGTCAACTTGGAATTTAAACTCAAAACGAGCGCGAACTGGCCAATTCTGATCACAAAATCGTCATCTGAACGCTGGTCTTACCACATACACTAACTATCGTATATAGAAAGTATTCGTTTTCGGCGGTAGAATAGCCCTCGAAAAGTGGGATCAAGAAGGTGGGCCAGGAAAATCAGTGCTCATGGATCTTCGCCTACAGTATAGTAGTAATCAGCCCGGTGATTATTGACAATAACCTCTATAAAAGCATACATTTATTGGTATCATTACTTCAAGTTCATAATCTGCTCTATAAGACGTCCTATAATGTGCTATTATGAATTATACTCGATATACCTGATTTGATTTCACAAATAAAAAACGCCTACATCAATGAATAAAGGCAAATATGATCTACCAGTCCTTACGACTTCATTTATGGGATATAGCCCAGAGACTTCGTTCCTGTGCCTTTTGTACACTGGTCTCTTCTTGATGGACAAATCGGCTCGCTTTGCAAAATTTCGCCCACCAAACATGCCACTCGCTGTCCACGCACCAGAGCCGAATGGCGCCGCCCGAGTCAAGAAGGGGCGCGACCGCGACGACGCCAGCACCACGTCTGCGTCCCAGGGCTCCTCCGACTCGGAAGCCTCGATGCCAGCGCCACGACCGAAGCGGGCGAAAGGAAGGTCTTGGTACGCAATCCAAAAAGTACGTCCACTGGCGAAACCATGATGCGCCTTGAAGAGATACTAGTTGACTGAGCTAACTTGTGTTTGATGTACTGCATATTATCATAGAATGAGAAGGCAAAGTTGGTGCAGGAGATCGAGAAGTTGCAGGCCCAGGCAAACTTTCTCAAGCAAAGTCAGGCGACTCGAGCGCTGACGCTTTCAAACCAAGTGAACGAAACGAAATTGCTGAAGGACATGATTCAGGAGCAACGATTCGCGTTCACCACGGCGCAATCCGCTCTCGCGGGGAGTGAGGTATGTTGCTATGGCTTGCTGGCTTTGTTGTATGGTTGGTTATTAGCAATGGTCTAATTTGATTTGTGTGTGTCTTCTTTATTCAAGCAGGTCATTATGCGGAGCCCGATCGAGAAGGACATTCGACTTGGGAGCGACTGGACGCGTCGTCAAGCGGTGCTGCGAGCACTCAAAGAGCCTGCGCTTCGAGATGCGGAGCGATACATAACTGAGCGCATGCGGTTTTTGTCCCCAACGAGTCCATATACATCGGCGCAACAGTTTACGACCGCTCAAGGCGATCTGTACGCCGTTGGGCTCGACAGTACACCGCTGGAAGGTGCTACAAGCGTGAAGCAAGTGTACGACGCGCTGCGGTCGTACTTTTACAACATGGAGATCCTGTGGACCGAGGCCTCGAAAGACTTGATGATTCGAGGAGAAGGCGACGACGACGTTGCTGGTCTCAGTGGTGGCGACACGCTGGATAGCGCAGTGCATCGGTTCTTGCGCTCGACAGACAACGGCTTTCTGATTGAATCGAGCTCGGTCATGTACCACAGACACGACGAAACCAGCAATAGCGCAGTCATCTTTTCGGATTATGTCAACGAAGACGCGCTGTACCCGTACAACCCTGACGACAGAGTACGACAAGATATCACGACGGCGATCACAGTGAAGGAGTTCTGCTTGAACAAGAAGGATCGAGTGGTTGTCGTGGCGCGCTCATACCACATCCGCATCCATCGCACAGATCTAACGATTTCAACAGAGGCGCTGGAAGACATGACCTTGGGGTCCAAATTCTGCTTCCAGAACATGATGGACGCGATCACCCAGACCATCAACAGCTCGTCTTGACGAAGGTCATCGACCACAAAAGCATGAAAATTGAAATCTACTGATTTAGCGTATCTACTCTAGTTGAGCTTGTCAGCTCGTTAGACCAGATCCTAACAACCATCATTCTGCCTTGCTTCGAAGTGATGGTCAAAGCTCATAATCGTGGCATGATTACTCGTCATGGCATGGCATGATGGCGTGCGCTGAATTTTCACAAACCGAAGCGCATCCGATTGACGAGAGCGGCATGGCGGGGACGGCGTATCCTGTAGGCACAGTCGCGTACACTGAGGCGCTGCTGATGCCGCCGACAGTGGTTGCTTCGTCGGCAGAGTTGACGCCGCTGCTGCTGTCGGAACTCGCGGAGCTGCTCGCGATACCCCCTGAGATCCAGCAACTTGTGCATCAAGAGAGTATGATGAAGCAGTCGCGAAATACACAACCATTGAAGCGAGGGAGTCCTTTGCACTCGGCTTCGGGGGGCGACGAGTCGTCGGATCCATCCGATGCGCCGCTACGCAAACCCAAACGAGCATATTATGCGCTGCAAAAGGTGAGGAGGTCGTGCCCATGGTCTGAGTGACTTTGTACCTCGCTGGTTCTCACGTCATATTTGTCTTTATTACTCTAGGAAGAGAAGCAGGCATTGGCGAAGGAAGTGAAGCGGTTAGAAACTGTTAAGGATTTTCTGACTGGAGCGGCGGCGGCGAACGCGCAAACGCTGGCTGAGAAAGTGCGCGCAAACGAGGCCCTCCAGCAACTCGTCCGAAGTCAGCAATTTGCAATCGCACGCGCACAAGCGGCTCTTGTCGGATTTAATGTACGTGCCTGTAGTATAGCAGGCCACACGCTTGGATCCGTTCGTGACGATTTGTGATGTTGCTTTATTTTCATGTAATTAGATCGCACAGAATAGCGCCCTGGAGAGATACATTCACCTGAGCAGCGACTGGGCCCAGCGGCGGGAAACTCTTCGCGCACTGAAGGACGATGCTCTGCAGGATGCCGAATCCTTCATCCAAGAACGTATCCGGTTTCTCGATCCAGTGAAAAAGTATTACTCGACAGAAAATTTCTCCAAAACCAACGGCGACGTGTGTCTGGTCGGCTTTGATATCACACCGCTTCCTGGAGTTACGAGCGTGAAACGAGTTATGGACGCAATACGACAGTTCTTTTTCAATATGGAGATCACGTGGACTGAGACGTCGAGAGAACTGATGATCCGCGAAGGCGAAGACGGATGCATCGACCCCAGCATCATGCACCAACGTTTCTTACGAAAGACGAGCTCGGGGCTGCAGATCGAATCCAACGGCGTCACATTCACAGAGTTCCGAGAAGGCGACCCAGACGCAGTTGGATTCAACGAGCGCATGGACTCGGCTATTTTGGTTGCACATTACGTGGACAACGACGAACTGTACCCGTACAGCCCGAAGGAGAGACTGCGTCAAGACATCACGGCCGCGGTCACTGTGAAAGCGTATCCGATCAAGACGAACAAGAAGAAAAAGCTGAGGACGAGCGTTTACGACCCCCAAGTCTCTGATGCAACTGCCGACAACGAGTTCGTCGTGGTCTTCACGCGCTCGCTCTACATGACCTTGCACCATTCAGAGATCTTAATGCCCAGCGACATTGAGAACGAACTGAAGGTCGGTTCGTCGTTCTGCTACGACACAATGCTGAAATCCGTAATCGATCTCGTCCACCACGCGACGTTGAACGAACGAAATTGACACCTTGGGAAATATTTTGTTATATAATTTGACAGCAATAGAGCACCTACGCAAAGAAGCAAGTGGTGATGATGATAAAGGGGAAATCTTACATCAAGAAATTAGAGATTTTCATAAGCCTATCTATTAGTAAAAAGGTCTACGCGGTCGATTGTGAAAAGCATGGTCGAGAGCCAAGAGCTGTTGCACTTTTTTGATCTCGGTGTTAGGCGGCGAGCTGAATTGCCGTCCCGACGATTTTGCATCCATCATGATGGTTTACTAACCGGTCGGCCGCTTTGTGAAAAATGCGTTTGACAGTGCTGCCAGTGAATACCGTTGAATTCTCGGAGGATTTTGTCAACTTCGACGATCTCCGCGACTAAGTTGAGATTCTGGATGACCACGGAGCCGATAAAGTAGTCGATGAGTAGTTGCCTGTTTCCAATCATCTCTACTACCAAGGTCCTTGGTCACCGCTGTATTTCGCTGTTTCAAGGCCGTGCCGCAGAGCGTTGCTGGTCTCACAGAAATTGTTCGTGACACGAGATATTGGTTGTCCATTCGTTCACAAAGAAACAAGTGATATTTTTCTCAATTAATTGTCTTGATCTTAGATCTATCTTAATAAAGTATATTTACGTTCTATAAAATATGAGAACTCTGTCAAGCCTGCTCACTTTGCCTATTACTATTCTTTCTTTAACATAATAATTGAATAGTCGTGTTTGGCAAGTCCAGTGCTCTGTTGCTTCAGTTATATAATATGATAATATTTATAAAATGATATCTACATTACTTTTCTCTCTCATATACTTCGCACAACTTCTGTCAGTTGTTTGACGGAAACAGGCATGGCGCTGGAGCTCGATGGCGACGACCACCTCGCGTCGCTCGTGGAGCTGCTGCCTGAGCACCCGATCGCCCTGCAGGGCGACGACGACGTGTCATCGCTTCTACTGGCCTTCGACGCCGAAGAAGCGGCAGTCGTCGCCGCGTCGCCGCTCCTGACGGAAGAGCTGAACGCGACGGAGCTGCTAGGCGCGACCGAGTACGAGAGCTCCCACTCGAGCTCCGACAATGGCAACAACACAGCGATGGGGACGTTCGCGGGTGCTGGGATCGCGACCAGTAGCAGTAGCAGAAAGCGGCGCATTGCAGTGACACGAGCCACCGAACCCGAGGGCGACGGCGCGCCCAAGAGCCGACGCCGCTCGCAGTGGTATGCGCTTCAAAAGGTGCCGACAGTCGAGCTTCATATCTGCGTATACGGCAGCACCTATATATCTCACCCTACGTGTGCTTGCTTTTGTGGTTGTGCGGCTTGAAGGAAGAGAAAGCGGCGCTTTTGAAAGAACTGCAATACTTGGAAGCGCGGGTCGAGTTTCTGCGGCATTTGCCCGAAAATTCGACTGCCGACCGCCTCGCGATACAAAAGATGCGCGAAAACAAAATTCTCCACAACGCCTCGCGGAGTCAGCAGTTTGAGCTTGCGGGCATGCAGTCTGCGATCGCAGGCTACACGGTACGTCTGTCACTTGACTAAAGTAAAAAAGCTTTCAGGTCATTTTTCTGACCGAGACGCAATGTTCTGCTTGCTATATGCTTCTTGTAGGTTACGCAGCAGCACGGTCCGTTCCAGCGGTACATCAAACTCGGGACTAGCGTGGCTGAACGCCACGCGACGCTCGCCTCTCTGAAAGAGCAGACTCTGCGCGACGCTGAGCGATACATTCACGAGCGCTCCCGGTTTATCGACGTGACCCAGAAGTATCTGACCACAGACAAGTTTACGATGTCGAACGGCGACTTTTGCGTGTCATACTTTGAGACAATGCCGTTTCCCGGGCTCTCGAACGTCAAGCAAGTGTTTAACGCGCTGCGGTTCTTTTTCTCCAATATGGACATCAGCTTGACCGAATCGTCCGGGGAACTGGTGACCCGGGAAGACGGCGACGTGACCCGCGATCAGAACGTCGCGCATCAACGGTTCCTGCGCATGACGTCCTCGGGGTTGTACATCGAGTCGAACCAGGTCATGTACAGCAAGTACGTGAGCCACGAGCACGAGCACGGCTTTGGCCGCGAGTACGCCGTCATCGCCATGGACTTTGTCGACGACGACGAAATGTACCCATACCTCACCCACGAGCGGCTCCGTCAAGATTTGACCGTCGCTCTCACGGTGAAGACGTACCCGCGCAAAGTGAGCACTGTCGGCGATCACACGAGCGCAAACAGTAGCGGCGACGACGAGGAGCAGTACGACATTGTGGTCTGTCGGTCGCTGTTCGCGAAACTGCACAACTCGCCGCTCACGGTCCCACCGCAGGTGTACAACAACGTGGTCTGGGAGGCTGAGATGTGCTCCATGGAGATCCTGCGCGCCGTGTACGATATCGTCAACAAAGAGTGAAAAGAAAAGCAGGACGCAGGATGCAAGAGCATCTCGCAATGAGGATTACTATTTTGTAATTGTGATGTGCCATCCAACACACTCATCGTCTGCAGCAGCGTTATTCAATTTTCTGTAACAGGTAGAGAGAACGCATCCATGCGTTGGGTGCACTTACCACTCCGATTTGTCCCAGGCTGGCGGTGCCTTCTGGAGGAAAAAGCCAAGCATGTGCACGCGACTGTCGACTGTCTTTGCAGCCATTTGCCGTCAAAAGTTGGACCTTCAAGAGACTGAAACGCGACGACAGCGAGCGATTGAGACCAGAGTGATCAAGTGTTTACTGGGTGAGCGTCAGATTGGATGCCAGCTTCTTGTCTTTCCACAAAACAGCATACACCTCGGCTGTTGACAGCCGCAAACACGCACGCGGGTTAACCTTTCGCCGGTTCGCGCTTCGAAGGTTTACATAAAAGACAAAAGTTGACCTATGCTTCCACAGAAGCAGGAGTGAGTGCAAGAGCGATTTTTTTATGCGTGATTGAAGTTTGGGTGGCGGCGGATGCGCAGGAGTTTGCCAGCAGCTCCAGACGCGGGACTTTGGGTGCACAGGCAGTATGCGTCGAACAGTACGGTACTGTATCAAAAGAGAGAGTCCGAAGTTGACCTGTATGTAGGGTGGGTGGGGCGCAAAGGCAGACACCAGAAACCAGAAACCACGTCTCTGCTGCGATGGTCCTTCTGTCCCGATTCCTTCTTCCAACGACCCCACGCGAGCGGAAAAAGCTCGCATACCTATGCAATAGAGCAAAGTTACAGAGCATCTAATGAGCGATGAAGCCGATTTCACGCTGCGGGATCCCACCCCACACAGCGGCGTGCACCAAACACCACGGAGGGGGGGGAGGAGCGGACAGATCAAATTTTGACGTTCTACGTGCGATCGTCAACAACGCTGAGCGCTGGGCAAGCCGCAAGCCCCCGATGTTGACGCCACGGCGCTTGTGTGGGGAGGAGGAGCAATGCGAAACGCAGCACCACGGCCGAGAAGACTGCAATCAGGTTTGGATTGTGCTCACGGGCAGAACCTGTCATTTGCTGCAACCCTACGAAACATTAACCTTTTGTTAGAGTTGATGCGACCAGATTCACGAAGCTGGATGAAAGGTTTGCAATTTTTGCACTTTGTCTTTCCATGTTTTCTTCTTTCTTATATTTAACACCAATCAGTTGGTAGGTACTTGTTTATGATCAGACTTGAGATTTTGTATAAAAACGAAATACTTGGTCTCTCTAATTTGATAATGATGCGCTGACGATGATGCCTTTTTCGCGATTATGCCACCTCCACAAACACACTTTAATACTCTGGGATTGGCTAATTTAGCCCACAATGCATTATCATTGGCTGAAAAAGTGTTTGACGCGCGTGGGCAGCCAGTAGATGGTCCATCCCATTCTGTACCTAAATCCCACCAAACAGCATATGCGTTACTTTACACTTGAGAACTGTAAGCATTCGTCCACCATGATGTGGTTGCGCCGTGCATCGACATGTCGCAACTATGCTGTTGCCTGGGTCTTCACATCCAAGTTTACGCCGCCGTTTACGCCCTCCCCTTGTACCGTGTCACACCCGCACTCACCCAGTGCTCCAGGAGCTCCGCCACTACTCTCACAAGCGACAAGCAGCGATGGTGCCCCCGCGCGTGGCGTATTCGTCGCGTAAACCCGCGATTGCTGTCTCCGCGCTCGCGCCGCTGGCGCCGTCACGCCAGCAGACGACGACGCTCACTACCGAATCCACCATGCAGACCGCAACGGCGCTGTCGCCAACGTTCCCTACCGATAAGTTCCCTACCGATAAGTTCCCTACTACGCGCCTGCTTCATGACGCCAATCACGAGTTGAAGCCGGGCTTCAGCATCCCGTCCCCGCCAATTCGACCTGCCGTGCCAGCGACTACAGGCCAACCGCGACTGCTGCCGCGGATCCTCCCGATGATGCCGACCGAGCCAGCAGCGTATGGGACCACGCAGCAGCCACTCGCGCAATCGTTCGCGAACTTTACAGTTGCAGACCACACAGGGAGGTTTGTGCCGCAGAGACAGGATGCGCCGTCGTGCGACCCAGTGCAGTCGCTGCTGTCGCTCCTACAGGGCACACAGGGTTTCCCACAGAACCATCACAAGCGCAGCTGCTCATCCGAAGATGACGAAGAGGATGGCGAGGGATCGCCGTTCAGAGGCCCGTGGGCGCCCGAGCGCAAGCGCAAGAAGACGAAATCCAGGAAACCAACGTACCTCGTGCGCAAGGAAGAGAAAGACTTGCTGCTCGAACAGGTCGAGAAGCTCACAGCACAGGTCAGCTTCCTGCGCCAGCGAAGCGGTATCACCGAATGGCAGGGCAAGGACCAGCAGCTGCTGCAGAAGGAGATCACCAACAACATGCTGCGAGAAGCCGTGCGCAACCAGCAGCTCGCGTTCCTCAGTGCCCAGTCTGCCATCTCCGAGCTCATGGTGCGTGTGTTTGCTTCGTTTGTTTATGTAGCTCTTTACTCCGGCTAACTTGTTGACTTCTTGATTGCAGACTGTACCAGAGCGATGCCCCCTTGATTCATATATCCACTTGGGCAAGGACTGGACGAAGCGCCGAGAGACCCTCGTGGCCATGAAGGCGCAGAAAATCCACGACGCGCGCAAGCTGTTGGAGAAGCGCGTGCAGTTCATGGACCCGACCAAGGAGTTCACCGAGGACACGTGCTTCTCAACCGAGGCGGGCGACTACTGCCAAGTGAGCTTCCAGACGATCCCGCTGCCAGGCGCCACGAGCGTGCGGCAGGTGTACGACACGCTGCACTTCCTCACGCAAAACATGGAGCGCACGATGAGTGCGGCCATCGGCACCGTGGTCACGAGCGACGGCGACGACAACTGGGACAAGACGATCCTCCACCGCCGCATGGTGCACTCGAACGTCCACGACGTGCTGACCGAGTCCAACTTTGTCGTGTTCACCGATTTCATCAACGACCCGAACCAGTGGACCAAGAGCAATGGCAATGGCTGTGGCAGTAGCTCTGGGCGCTGCGTGTCCAGCAAGGAGCTCGGCGTGATCGTGCTCGACTACGTCGACGAGGACGAGCTGTACCCGTACCGCTCGCGGCAGTGCGTGCGCCAGGACGTGACCAGCGTCATGACGCTGCGCTCCGTGCCCTGCAAACCGAAACCAGGCAGCGACGGGCAGCAGCAGGAGCACGTCGTGGTGATCACCAAGTGGATCATGCTCAAGCTGCGCCATAACAGCGAGATCGAGCTCTCGAACTTGAAGATGCAGGAGCTCAAGGACCGCGTCGCCGAGATCGGCAACGCGCTCATCCGCGCCATGAAGGCGTCGCCCATGGCCCCCTTGAACTCTACTGACAGCACGAGCAGTAGCCATAGTTTTGCCGCAAGTGAGCACGAGCAGCTCGACCATTCCCGGGAATGAGAGAGAAAGTAAAGTAATAGGAGCAATAGGGCAATTAGTAGCAGATAGCTTTGAGTTTTTGGTTGCTAAGAGTCCGCCAGCAGAATGCGTGGAGGACCAGAAATGTATAATAGGACGACCGCAGCAACCAACTGTTCTCTCGATTCATCCTTTTCCCTTCTAATAACAGTACCTAGACATACTCTCAGGCTAAAGCTGCGCCTAACTCATTCTCATGTCATCGGTGTAGTTGCGTACACGGCCTGCTTGACGGTCGTGATGATCGAGTCGGCGACGTGCTCGATGCTGTGGCGGATGCGCTGCTGGATCTCCTCAGGGATGTAAAAGTCCGTGCGGTGCACCTTGAGCAGCGACCAGCGCATCATCACGACCACGAGCTCGTCTTCTTCGAGCAACACGCGGTTGTGAAAACTGTTGGGCGCCTTGCGCGGATCGTTCTGGAACTTCTTGCGTTTGAACGACGTGATCATGACGAGCGACGTCACGTCCTGGCGCACGCGGTCGTTCGGGAAGTACGGGTACCGCTCGTCGTCATCCACAAAGTCGAATACGAGCACCCCCATCTCGCTCGTCGTCTGCGTCGACTCGGTCGTGTGCAGATCTGTCGCGCGGTTCTCAAAAAACTGCGAAAACATGACATTGTTGATATCGAGCTCGACAATGTTCGAGATCCGGGACATGAGCCGATTGTGCGCGATGCCGTCGTGGTTGAACGACTGACTCACGTCGTCGTCCTCGCGAATCGTGATATCGCCCAGCGTCTCGCTGATGCTGATCTCCAGATTGAATGCGAAGTCCAGGTACTTGTCAAACACCTGGCGCGCACTCTGGAGCCCCTCGAACGGCGTGACGTCAAACCGCACCGAGCAGTAGTCGCCATGCGCGTTCTCGAACCGCTGCGCGTCCACGAACGACTTGGACGGGTCCAGGAACCGCCCGCGCTCCGTCAGGAACGTGATCGCTTCCTCGAGCTTTTCGTGCTTGAGCGCAAGCAGCGACGTGCGCCGCTGCATCGGGTCCAACCCGAGCTTAATGTACGTCTCAAACGGCGTGTTGTCATGTGTTTGCTATACAAGAGATATATAAACAAGCCACAGCACCAAGTGAATAGATTGTGCGCATTTCAACGAAGTGGCAAAGAGAAGAAGAGGGCGTGCGTACCATGAATTGTGTCATCATACAGCGCGCGTTCGCGAACACGAGGCGCTGCGAGCGGATGGCGTTGCGCAGCGCGCGGTTGTCGTGCTGACGCTGTCGTATCCGCTTCCACTGCTCGATGAGGTCTTCTTTTTCGTGGTAGTACGCCATGCGCGTCTCCAGCGCATGCAGCTCCTTCGACAGAATCTCTTTCTCTTCCTGCAAGTCCAGGCCACACACGAAAATCAAGTACAACTTTTAGCGTTGCACCATACAAAATGGCACTGTTATGCTCCGCCAATACGCACATCCTTTCCATGCTACGTACCTTGCGCATATAGTACGTGCGTTTGCGCACTTTCTTGGGCTTTTTGGTCTTCGAGTTCTCTGTGGACGTGTCAGCAGCGTCCGGCTCGGTTTCCGAGGACGGCACACTCCCTGGCTGCTGCTGTGTCTCCACGACCAGTGACGCCGCAGCATCTCCGCCGCGCACGACGCCATTGACGCTACGGTGTGGAGCGTCCTTCTCGCTTGGACGCCGTCCGTTGTGTTCAGCAGCAGAAGTCCCGCTGCTCCACGCACTCGCGTCTTCTCCATGCGCGACGGCGAGCAGCGGGGGAAGCATCACGTCGGACACGGCGAGTCCGCTGGACGGCGACACCATGAGTGACAAGAGTGTGTTCGCTGTCGCCGGCGCAGAGGCGGACGACGAGACCGCAGTCATCGCCGTGCGCGAGCGCTTCTCGCGCGGCGACGTCTTGGACAGCATTGCCTGTGATTAGGCACTGATGAAGAGCGCAGAGGACGGAGAGGGGGGCATTATTGCGTGATTACTCCACCCAACACAATCACCCACGTGTGTGATGATGGTGTATTCCGACTGGAGGCTGGGTGGACGACTCTGGGTGGTAGATGGCTCGTCAGATGCGGTAGGTGGCAAAGTCGACGATGAGGGTAATTGGCAAATTCGACGATGCAAACTTCAGTGGAATAAATGAGATTGGAAGCGTGAGAGTGTCCATACCTGGCATACAATACACAAGAGAACCAGTGTGCATTCGCCCGTTGAAGTTTTTTCCCCTGCGTGTGGCACACAATGGGGGAGGCACATTGTGAACGATTTGCTGCGTTCCAGACTGGTTCTCCTCTGCTGTGACAGGTTCTACGATCTCCTGAAGATCATGGGCTGTCAGCCGATGCGTGCTTGCCTGACACATTCCAGCCAAAAGGGACAATATGCTGTCACGTTTACTTGAGCTGTTACACGTCATGCAATCGGTACGGGCCGGACCATAACACGTTGCAGCGCTGCTTCGGTGTACCTTCAGGGTATCCGATTTGTTATGTTTTTTTTATTCTTTTCTTTCTTTCGATTTGGCACTTTAGCCTATCGGATACTGGCCCTTTCGGCCAAGAAGTTGCTGCGTTAATACCTTGGGGTGGTGGTCAAACTACCAAATTCTCCTGACGTCAGTCGTAATATTTTCTGTTGTAAACGATCCATTTCCTGAACCGTTTTCATCCTCGCGCGCTCTATGAGAAGATTTGCCAAAGCAACTCTGTCGCCAGTTGGAAAGAAAGCAAAGGCAGCGGCTCTTGTACGCGATAGTCCACGGTACGACACTCGATTTCGCTCCTGTCCTGTGGTGCGGCCCACGTAAACACGGCATGTTTCCTCTCTGACACGAGTCGCCGCGACCGTAAACAGGCGATTACACGCCAGTGCGCGACACGATCGACGTGATCCAACGCGCCGCGGCTTTTCTGTTGCGAGATCAAATAGTGGCAGGCAAATGGACCAACAAGCAGCGGGTCTCTTCCATATTTTTATTTCTTGTCGCGATTAAAGATGGATTATTGCAGACTAGAACGCCCAAATAACCAAAAAGGCCCAAATGACAGAGAGAAAACTACAAGTACAAATCCAAAACCATTCGACGCAGGCGATCGCCTTCCTTTTCTCTGCAAATGGCCCAAGCTGGGGGCCCAGCTGCCATGCAGGACATCGATTGCTTGCCTGCTTCTCATCCACCCCTCCGTCCTGAGCACACAGCTCTTCTTTGTACACGCAATCATTTCGGGACCTTACCAGCTCGGACTCACCTCTGTCGAGATTTACCTGTATATTACAGTATTATATTAGAAACAATATTTGATATGTTATTTACAACAGTATTATTGTAAAGAGAACACTTGTAGAAATGGATATACGGAGTTGGTTGCTTATCAATGGGGGACCGGAATCGCAGGGCTTGACTCTCATTCAGCTGGCTCCCAACGCTCTGTCTCTGCGGCATCGTCCCACTCCTTTGCCATAATCCAAGCGCACATAAACAGCGCAGGTCCCACTCTTTTTGGGGGAGCGAAGAGCTCCGTTCTCTCTCTCTATCTCACTCTATCTCTTTTCCTCCACAGTTGTCAGTCGATTGCCTCAGTTGATCGCGTAGCGGCTGACCGACAAGCAAGTGTAAGCCACACACCTGACCGTCAACGTTGTCAAGGTACGGACGGCGCGCCAATTGTCGCGCGGACGAATCAGTGTCTGGACAGTGGGAATCGTACTCACATGCACAACGCCTCCGTGTTGTCGTCTTGACGTGCATTCACCTCTTGGCCCTCCTCCCTCTGGTGCAGGTTGTTTATCATTTCAGCACTTGATCTCTCCCAGCAAACGATACGAGTCATGGTGGACACGAGCGGCCGCGAACAGTATTATTACCCGCCGCACCACTTCGGAGCAGGTACCGCGGTTGGGCGCTTCCCCGTGCTACCGACTCTCCCCGCGCTCGCCGTGACGCATGTATCGTCGTCGCCGATCCACTCGGACACGTCGACGTCCTCCTCCTCCTCGTCGTCGTCGTCCTCGTCGTCCACGAAGAAACGCAAGCACAACGCGCGACACGGATCCGGCGAGTCCAGCGCAGCGCTGGTGCACCCGTCGCAGCACGCCTCGTTAGGGAATTTCAACACCCGTGATGAAGAAGACATGTTTATTACCGGAACGTACCGCGGTTCTCGCAAGCTCGCGCAGAATGCAACGGTACATGCACGCTAGAAGACGGTTTAGTGGTGTCTATGTGTGCGCTAATTGCCTATTTGTGTGTGATCATTTTCTTCAATACGTGCAGCACGAGCTTCGAGATCTTCGCCAGCAGGCTGTTCAGATGGAAAACGAGATCACGAGACTCCGCGCGCAATGGAAGCACGAGCTCCCAGATCCACGCGTGCTTTTGAGCGCGTGTGAGACCGCCAAGAGCAAGTGGATCACGTCCAAGGCCGAAGAGCTCAACCGGCAGCTGAAGGAGCAGTTGCTGCAGCAGCAGCTCTACCTCGCGTCGCTCCAGAGCCTGGTGCTCCAGTCGCCGTTCCTCGAAGCCTCGCGCAGCAAAGAAGTGTTTGAGGCGCTGCATACAGTCACGAAGTTGAGTGCTACGATGACGGATGCACAGCGCCGAGAGCGCTTGAATGCGCATTGCGACATGGGGCTGCGCATGGTGCCGACCATCGCGAGTCGGTTCCTGCACCACCATGTCGAGAAAGCCACGGTTGAGACGCCGTTCTCGCACATGAGCATCATGTGCGACAGCAACTTCACGTACGTGTCGACCCTACTCGTGTGCCGCATCCCACACTCGTCTCTGCAGGCCGTGACCGATGCCGTGCGGACGTATTTCGCGACCATGCACACCGAGTTGAAGCGCCACGTCGGCATCACAGGCCAGTTCACGCACATTGAGCAACTCGGTGGCAACAAGCACTATGCGCAGGTCCGGTACGAAAACGGCCCCGACTTGGTGTCCACGATCAACTCGACACTCGGCTTGCGCGTGAGTGACGACCAAGTGATCTTCTCGACCGATTTCATCGACGAGGACCCGCTGCACCCTGAGCGCAAACCGGGCGATGGTTCGATCATGCGCGACATGGGGCTTGCGCTCGTGATGGACCCGGTCATCGACCAAGCCACGGGACAGCACCAGATCCTGATGCAGCGGATCTGCGTGACGCGATACAACCTCCCACCCAACTCGAGCCTGCTGCACTACGACATCCAGAGCATGCTGCAGTGGCTGAACGGCGACCTGTTACTGAAAGTGATCTGCCAGCACCTCGCGCAGCTCCAACTTGAGAATCAGCAGCAACATCTGCAGCTCACTCACGACGACGCCATGAAGCGGTCGCGCCACCAGTAATTAAATGTACGAGTATGAAATAGAGAAACACGCCCAAAGAAGAGAAAAGTGTTGCTGTTTCTCAAGCATCAACTGGAATGAGAGGGTCCCTTTAACCCAGTAGCTATCTGCTAGGCTATCAGCCATGCTCTCAGAGACGCCACGAGCAACAAGGACATCAACTTGTCCGGATAGTTGGCCCTGCTCAGGCGCATCTGGAACTTCAGGCCAGATAAGCAGGGTGGGTAGGTACCTGAGCCCCAGGTCCTGAGCACAGTTCCTAGAGTCGATCTCTTGCGCTTGATGCATTCATCCATTGAGAAAGCAAGTTTACCTGCTCCTGCTCATAAGCATCGTGACAAGACTCATCCGCAGCTCCTGAAGCCCCTGTTTTTTGGTTTTGGTAAACGTCAGCAAATCAAGAGCTCCTCTGATATGTATTATATTATGACGGTTTTTGAAGGTATTAAAGTATTGCAAAATATGTATACATAGGTTTTATGATCTAAAGTTATCCAAAGCTATATTTGACCTTATAAAATGTTTTTTCAGTTTGATCGACTTTCACGGGTTATAGTGTATTCACAAATACTAATCGATGCAGCAGGTTTAGTCGCCCACTTGGAGCGCGTGCGCCAAGAGTAATCACTCGCGACATGATCGTGCGCTTCTCACCGCCTCTCAAAAGAGAATCGCAGGCTTTGGTTGTTTGTCATCAGTGCATGAGTGAGTGAGAGTGAGTGAGAGGTACTGGATCCACGGTATAGTTGGTTAACCCCCAAATACATGGGTTATATTCGACTGGAGCCTAATGGTTTTTCTCCTGCTTCTCGCAGTCGATGGTCTTTATGTAATCCTTAATACATGTTCAGCCGTGCTGAAATACGGCCGCCAGCCACACTGGCACCGAGTGATCTGTTGCCACAAAAGCTGCTGAGCAAAATGGCTGGTGCTCAGTTCCAGAGGCTGCTTGCAGCAAGGAACCTCCTCTCAACAAAACCCGAAAATAAGTGATTTTAGTGGAAAACACTAATAACTCAAACCCAGGTTTCTCCGTCACGCATGCTCATCTCCATGTTGCATGCGCAGAAAGGCGGTCAGGCTGTAATCATGCGCTGCGCCAACTGATGAGTATTGTGCAGTGAAGCCCAACGTCTCCGCTTTGTTGTTGTTTTCAATAAAATGACGTACAACATGGAGGCCTCGGGATGCTAAGAAGAAGAAACACATTGCAGCGTGCGAGTAAATTCGAGTTTAAATACGATGGTGGGGTACATTTTGGACGAGGTAGCTAGCTCACCAGCTCGGTAGCCTAGGTGACTTGCTAGGTTGCTTCTTTTTTTTCTTGACGTCAAGAGGTCATTTTGGCGATTTGTAATGGAATCTTTTGGGATCTTCTTTCAAGCTCGTCTGCTGCCACACGTCTGGGATCCGTCTTAAATACTACGAGAAAAACACAAAGTCGGGACTGGTTTTATGCAGAGCTTGTGGCACGAGACTGCAAAGCTTCGCACAGCAGCGCCATGGGCAGGTCGCCGTTGATGTACGGCAGCATCGTGTTGAGCTCGTTGAATAGCACAGGCGAGTTGGACAGGAGGTTGTACCGATGCACCTGGATGCGCCGCAAGAGCACGTACGGCTGGCCGTCCACGGGGTCCACGTGGCGCGTGAGCGTCGTGCTATTAGAATCAAAAGAATCAAGGCAAAAATGGTCAGTGGGCCATAATCAAAAGGGTACAACCACGTCGCCACGTACATGCTGCAGGCATCCACCATGAAGTTGTCACTAGCGTTGCGAGTTGGATAGAGCTCGTCGTTGTCCGTAAAATCCGTCGTGATCACGGCAAAGTCGTCGCTGACCATCTTGGCAGCGACGGCGCGGTTCGTACGCGAGCCGTCGTACGCGCCGTCGAAGCGCTGGACCTGGGAGTAAAAGCAGGTGGGACCCATGTCGTGGATGATCTTCAGGTCGAACTCCACGCCCATACGCTTTTGCATTTCGGAATGCATGGCTGTGTGCACGTCGTAGGCTGCTTCTAGGACGCTCTGCAACGACGAGTTGGGCAGTTTACAAATAAAGATATTGGAGACCAGCGTGTCATTGTCGACGCCCATGGCGCACGTCCTGGAGAACGGGACCATGGCAGAGGCCGTCGCGGTGAGGTCGTTCGTGAACGAGTCGACGGTCGACCGCGCGAGTCGGAACGACACCTCGAACCGGTCCTCGAGTTGCTCTATGCGCGTCTGCACGTCCGTGCCGAGATTCAGGTACCCGTGCATGCGCTCAAACATGGCCTGACTGGTCACTGCCATGGTGCTCAGTGGTGCCTCCAGGAGCGTGCGCTGCAGCGACGCGTAGAAGAGCTGCTGTACGAGCAGTTGCTCCTTCAAGTCGGCGTTTACCTTCTCGACGTGGCTCGTGATGATGCGCTGCTTGGCGGCCTCGCACGCCATGAGCCGCGTGCGCGGATCTGGCAGCGCCGTATTCCATTTTGCGCACAGCGACTGCAGTTCGTGCTGCAGTCGCCGGTACTCCTCACGCAGGTGCCGGACCTCGTGCTGTTGCATTTATAAACCAAATTCCATACTAATTGGTAAGGAGGACATATGGGCATAGTAGGAGAAGGGGGTGCTTGTTGCTCGTACCGCTGGTAGAAGCGGCATTTTGCGCTCGGTCTGGTGGCGTTTCGAGAATGCGCGGAAAACGTCGTCCTCGTCGTCCACGCCACCGTCATACTGTCTTGCCGCACTATGGGCGGCGTCCACAGGCAAGAAGTCGACTCTCGAGTGCGGTCGTTTGTTTGATTTGGCAGGCTGTAACTGGAGCGAATGCTTGTATTTCGGGACCATCTTCGAGTCGCGCGTGGTGCGTGGCTGCTGGCGTTCGGGATATGACGTGGGTGGTGTACTCGGCGCCGACGCAGCGTAGGACGTGGTGTCGAGCGTCGCGAACAGAGCGAGACGGAAATGCGGGAGCGACGCTGGGGCTGACTGCGCCATCCGCAAGCAAATTGTAAAGTGAACTGCTAAAACGGAGGATGGATCGGGTTCACGAAGAGCTACAGTACTCTGGTGATTGCAGGAGAGGGGGAAGGGCTGAGTGAGTGAGGAGGATAGCGAGGAGCGGGCTGGATGGACGACGCAAGAAGAAAGGCGAAACCTTACAAGCGCCGAGAAAGTGCGGCTTCGCAAGCAAGCGACGTAAAAATGATTATCACGGAATGAGTCGAGAGCCCCAAAGAGCGTTTACGCGCTGTTGATGATTGCTAGCCATCAAACTGGATTGTAAACCGCCAGCTGGTCGATCGCATAGATGCAAGTCTCAGCAAATCACGGGTACTCTGCTGGTAAATCCTATCTTTTAGAGGCATAAAATGCACACTAGCACAACACGTTAGTCAACTAGCATCACGTCTGACAAAACTAGTAAATCTTTTGTTGCTAACCTGCCCACACCAGCTTAAATCATTGCACGGAGAGTATTCAACGCAGAGGCAACAAAAACAGATTATTTTTAGTAGTTTCATGTCACCTGTGCGCCAACTAACTCCCCAATGATCTGCTATTAATTTGCTTGAGATGGTCCATTTCGAAGGGAAGTGGCAGCTACGTGTACTCCTGGTTCCGAAAAATAGCGCCTCTCGATCCGGCATGTCAGATTACTGGGTAAACATTTTGGACTCGGCGTTCGACGCAGGGATTACGATCGGGACTGGTCGTGGCTTTGTCAATCACCTTTGTAGGAGACGCTGCATACATATTGTAAAAGAGTACTCCGTCTGATTACCCACTATTTGCAGACAGTTCAGACAACCTTAAATCCCAGATTAATAGATTCCTTTCATCATCATCACATATTGTAAAAGAGCGTGAAGTCATGGAAATCGTTTTATACAGTAGAAAGTAAGAACGATTTGACTTCTAAAGCTAGCGAATGATCGTCGGTTTTATCGAAAATTAGGCATTCTTAAACTCTATATGTCGGTATAAGTTCAATAGAATTGCTTTCACAAAAAAAGCTAGCGAATGATGAACATGAAGCTTTGTACGTTATTTTCAGTAGGCTGTCCAAAAAACCACCGCCAAATCAGGTATCTAGAATGCATGTATTTTGGCCAAAAAATAATGAACCTTCTTTGCGATCTCAATCTCATAAACAGTCATTTGAGCCCAGTTCTGATTGGCCATAAAGGCTTTGCTTACTACACCCGTAACCCCTCGTTTTGTCAATTTGCCTCATAAACTAAATGCGATTACGTTAGGATCATGAGGCATTTCACTCCACCAGATGCATTTGGGCACTGTACAGTGTATAAACAAGCAGCGTCTTCTCAGAGCCGTTGCGAATGCAACTTAGGGTCACAGGCTCATGCAACTTTGTTGCACACGTGATTGACTTCACACCCCGTCTTATTATGTTATTGCGTCGAGCAGGCTAAGAGAAAGATATTACATTTGAAAGAACGTACCATAAGTCTGAGCAAAATTGCATGAGCTTCTTCTCTTCTAAAGCGTTCTTTTGTTCTAGAGGTTAGTGTTCTGCCATCGCGAAACCTAATTGCAAAATTTCGATCTCTTGCGGGAATGTTCGCCGTCAATTCGACTCCTTTTTCGGAGAGGGGTAAACGAAAAATGTATGGTTTTGAGTGACTTTTCATCCATTTTAATTGTGAAAAATCTGCTCTTTGCCCATTTTGCTTTTTCTTTTGGCCACGCACTGCATTGGTATATCCATTTATGCACTATTTGGAACAGAGATCGACGTGAGCATGATCACAGTGCTAGCAGAATTGCAACCCGTGATGACTGGTTGTTGGCGCTTGTGCCGCCATCAAGCAGTGTAGCTGGTGTTGCAGGTGTGGGTGGCACGGCTTCTGTTAGACGGGGGCCGGACAACGCGGCGGGAAGAGCGTCCCGTGAATACTGATTGGTTGCGCAAATGAGAGCGGAGTGTTTGTGCCGGCGAGGGTGCGTACCGTGTCATTTATGCGAGAAGATTCAACAGAGTTTTTCTGAAAGAGGAATTTCTTATTCGGAAACCAGCGTTTGCTTACGGTACATAAAAGAATTCTGTTTTGGGGTCTATCAAACGCACCCTTAGCTTCAGAGCGACAAAGATGCTTCCGACGGCTTAATGTGTATTCTGCAGTCTCTCAGATTTACTTGACCCGTCGTCGTTTGCTTGTCTCCCGCTGGAGATAGTGTTATAGACAGTAGCGGCGGTGGGAAGCTGTGTCAACTTTCTATTGATGCAATGATTGTGTTGTCATTTACTGTTGTTGTTGCAGGAAGCGCACGACGGTGGCGATGAGCAGGTCGCCGTTGGCGATCGGCGTGCAAAGTTTCGTGTTTTCCTGGACAGCGGCTGCCTCGGGCGACAAGTTGTATCGCGCTACGAGCACGCGACGCAGAACCATCTTGCAGCCACCAGTCGCTTCGTCGGTCGTCGGCGTGATCGTGAGACTGTTGTAACACACAGGTACAGAGAGAGAGAAAGAGAGAGCATAATCAGTGTAATTAGCCACTTTGTCAACTTGGTGAAGTCTGGATTGCTTTCAAGGGATAGGAAAAAAACTGTGCACATCACGTACGCGCTGCATGCAGTGGCGACGGATTCCTCGCTCGAGTTTGGGTACAGCTCGTCGTGGTCAATCGCGTCAATAAAAAAGACGCCGATGCCATCGACGACAGAGACTCCCGTCGCGTAGTTGCCGGTGGACTCGATCGCCTTGCTCGCGTACCGGATCCGAGAGTAATCGAGATAATCCCCAAAGTGCTGCAGCTCCTGTTGTGCAATTCCGAGGCAGACACATAATCATCATCAACCGTGAGTATTACGCTATAGTCAGAAAATTCCATTGCGTTTTGACAAGGCAAAGCGCGAGAAAGTACCACGATCTCAGTCCGTACCGTGGTGTGCATACTCGTGCCGGTGTGTCGCTCCATTTCATCCGGAAGCGCCGCAAAGTACGACAGCGTGGCGTCAAACATGTCCTGAAACGACGCGTGCGGGATCTCCGCGACAAAGATGCTCGAGACCAACGTGTGGTCCCTGGCACCGGTGACTCGGGTCTGCGAGTACGGATTCACGCTCGGAATGATCCCACGCGTGGAGCTTGCAAGAGCATTCGGCAATTTACGAATGGTGCGCTGAAACGAACTTTCGAGTGTCGCCGCGCGCTCAGCAGGGTCTCGACCCAAGCGGATTTGTTCATGAATGCTGCTGTAAAGCTGCTGGTCGTTTGAAAACAACGGCGACTGGAGAAACCTCGACTGCAGCGTCGCAACCACAAATTGCTGGTATGCGAGCTCACCGTGGAGCTGTGCGCTGAGCTGCTCGACTTGATTGGCTTGCCACTTCTCTTTCACTGCTTGGCGCGCTGTGTGGAGCATCATCGGGTCTGGAATCTGCTCTTCCCACTTGGAGTTTAGCGTGAGGAGCTCGTCTTGCAGCTGTGCGACCTCGCGACGAAGCAACCGAAGCTCATGCTGTGAATGCCGACATATAAAAACGCATGTTAAGTCAATCCTTCTGTGATGCCCAACGTCATGCAGTTTTTCAAGTCCGTACCGTGGCGGTAAGTGGCACCTTGCGCTCCTGGCACTGCTGGTCAGAATTGGACACTTTGGCTTGTGGGGGTGGCGCAATTCGGTGGGGATTTTTCGCCGCGTTGTCCGATCGCGGTCGTTTCTTAGTGGTAGGAGTGTCTGGGAGTGAGAGTGCGGCCAATGCCTCCGGAAGCTTCCGAGTCGGTGGGAAGACAGCCTCCACTGGAAAGAGGGTACCGAACGATGGCCTCGAAATTGGGGGGCTCGCTGGACGCAACGGAGGCGGGGAAACCGCAAACGAAGGGGAGCAAGGCAGGAAGTGAAGGCCCTCGAAGTCTGGATGGACCTCTTGTTTCACGTTGCGCCGCTCGTCGTCTCCATTCTTGCCCTGACTGCGCGTGAGCATATTTATAACCTGGAGACTTTGAGACGAAGTTGAGAAGTGAGGGAGCGAACAAATGAGCAGAGGGGGGGGTGCGTGGTGGTGTGGCTTCTGATAAAAGAGAGAATTCGCTGCGCTCTCGACTCGAAAAAACGTAAAGTGAGAGGCGAAAAGATCACGAGGCGGCAGAGCGCGCCAAGTGAACATGCCGTAGGATGAGTAGGAACGCAGGTGAACACACTTTTACCCTTCATAATGCGTTTACTAGCTCCTGGAGTAATCTAAGCATTTTTAAAGATATTTCATAAATAATTTCTAATGATAAAGACGTTTTAAAGACGTTTTAAAAACGTTGTAACGGAAATGGACAGGGCGCAGAAAGCAAGTGAGTTGCTCGATGTTTGTGCTCAAAGCTGCATAGACGGTCCTTGATTATCGCCAAAAAGTGGGACTCGGCCGTGAACATAGAGCGACGTACGCTCACGACGAGCATTGGTGCGCTTCGCGTAAACGCCAAGGTTTCATATTGTAGACATTACGAGCGACAAAATGAAACAAAAGATGAATGCAAACGCCCTAATAAACCTTGATTAGAAGAGAAGAATAGCACAATTACTGAGCATCAAGCGTGCGAATGTGATTGTACGCGCGAACAATATGTAAAGGTGTTTTTCTGTCGGATCTGGGTTTAACTACTGAGCAGGTGGCGTGGAACCTTTCAGTGAAAGTAAACCTTGTTCAGCATCCAAATACGATTTGCTCCAACAATTAGTGATTTCAAAGTTGTTTGCATCAATTAATCTAACTATAGTTATGCTTTGACTTTTTTTATTCTTCCAATTTTGCTATACGACAAAGGATGTTGTTTTCAAAGTGAGAACTGCGCTAACTTGTTCAATAGAATTTTCTTCTCTCTCTCAAAGCGAGAGCTATGCTACACTACAGCACTTCTCAACCTCTAGTGTCTGCGAACTGGTTTTCATTGAATGTCTTCTAGCGACCTTGCTTAGAGTTGAGTTTCATTATCGGCTGGGCACATACATATAAGATTCAGTATACTGCATTTTTGTAGATAGAGAGATTGCACACCCAAAAGCAAGAGCAAAATACTTGACCAATGAAATTTTTTCTTCGTAGGAATGGAAGCATGCGGACCAAACTTCTCTGTATAAGATTATTCTCTCGGACAGTCATCACCATCATTCGATACTGAAAACAGACCGAAAGTGGATAAATTTCCATTTGTCACTACAGAAGTGGAAATTCCTTTAGGCACTTCCAAGTGGATTGATCAAGCTGCCTTGCTGCATTTTACCAGCCTGATCCGACTATGTCCAATGATAAAAATGTTTCAAGACTCGAAGTCCTCCGAAAGGAAGCGCTTCAGACAAGTAGCGTGCTGCTGGCATCGAGTTCATCTGAAAGCGAACAATGCCTCAACAGTTTAGGATTTGCCGAGTGGTTTCCACGTACGTTGCGATAAACGGCCACAGATCCGCTTATCGACCTTTGCTGTACCACGATCGATTGTTGACGATCGCTGGTTCACCTCGTGGCCATCAACTGTGGCACGGTTGGACACTCTGCCAGGGTTTCGGCTATTCGGTGGCCACAATCCGTTGGCATCCATAGACAGGCCTCTACAATAAGGGGATTGAAAGGGGAATCCCTCCTAAAATGCTAGTTTAGGAGAAGCTGTTGGATCTACTTCGAGAAAAAATGGGATATTCTTGAATGTAGGTGCTTGTGTGGTAAACCCAGCAACTGCGTGGCTACTCGTGCCTATTTGCGAATGGTATGTGCGTTCAAAGTTGCTGCGGATCGCTTGCAATGCAACAACGCTTCCAAGCTAAAGTTTTTTCAAGCCTGGACCATTTTGGTGACGTTTTGGGCCCATTGAGGTTGTGCTGAAAGCCACTATGTGATAAACGCGATGAATGATCGATGACCAGGACTCCGAGATGAAACTACCTAATACTATGAAAGTCCTCGCAAACGAAACCACTTCTACAGTCAAACTACTTACTATTAGGAAAATCGCTTGCTGTGATGGCAGTATAGCTCGATTTAGGGAGTATATTCAAGTGGCAAATAGGATTTATAGCAAACGTACCTATTTATTCAGGTGAAAATAGGATTTATAGCAAAAATCCCTAAATTAAAAAGTATTTTTGAACGAGTGGCTGCCCTGAGAACGCGTGTCATCCCATCATCACAGCGATTACGTGCCTATAGGATTGCTCTCAAAATCATCAAATCCTGGTGCATCCGCTTGTTTTTATTTCTGTTTCCATTCACTTCACCAGGCCCTTGAGGTGGTATCCGTGGAAAAATCAAGAGACCGGTGCTGGGACGGACGCCTTGTGCTCTTTACTATCTATGCATATACGCATTGATGGAAAAGTGTGCGAGTAAGATGCGAGTCCGAATCCAAGATCCAAGCCGGGACCGCGGGGGGATTCATGGTCTCCCCAGCTTAGCCATTCCGCCGCGCTTGGGTATTCAGCTCAGCAGTTGTTGTGGCTATGGGTTTCAAGTCATCTGTTGCATTCCCCCTTTCCTTTCGTTGAATTCTAGGTCAACAAATGATCAGGGTTATTTATACAATGTCGTGATAAATTTGGCCCACTTGGTGGTGCATGGATGCGGACTCTGTTGGTCCTACCCATCCGAGCCGTAGACGAAATATTGCAGTAGCCAGCCTTCTTCGACTTTGCAATCTGGTTGATGGACAGTGCCGACAACACCCAATGATTCGTCCAATGAACGCCTCGGCTCTCGTCTAATCTTTTGGCACCGGCAAATATTTGAACCTCGTCTTCTTGCTGCATTTTCCTCTTGCAGCTTTGCTTTCCTTTTATAAGCCACACACCAGGTTTTGCGCCTCCCCCACGACACTCTCATCTAACTAGGTTACTCAGCTGATCTCTCGAAAGCTTAAGCTTATACACCGTCCAATATGACAACTTCCCGCTGGATTTGCGTCGGCTCAGCGCTCTGCTCTGCTGCTGCTGCTGATGTCGCAGTTGGCGCTGTTGGTGCTGTGCTGGAGAGATTCAACGTCGTTGTAGTAAGAGCAGCCGAGTCGTTTTCGCTGATGCCCCCAGCCGCCACCGCGTCACTGACCGACGCGACACTGTCCGTACCGGCAGTATCCTCTCTTGCAGTGGTTGTTCCGCGAGGCTTGTCTCGTGACTCGCGGTCCAGTTGGTCCTGTAACTCGGCATAATTGTCGAGCACCTCGGAAATCGCTGCCTGGAAACTCTCCGGGGTTGTGAATCCGCGCGAATACTTGGACTTTTGCTCGTTCGATAGCAACTCCTCGGTGATTCTCTTCGTCACCTCCTGGAACGATTTATCCACCGTGGACGTACTGACATCCAAAAACGCCTTCCATCGCTGCATGGACTTTGTCGCAGCGCCAGTGAGCAGTGGATTCGCGCGCTCGCCAGCCTCGTTTTCGATGTCGCTGCCGCTCTCATCAGCCGAATCGTCATTCTCCTCACCCTTTGATTCCTCTACGTCTCGAGGCGCATTCGCATCACCGTCCGTAGCCTCGCTTCGCTTTCTTTTGCGTGTATCACGTTTTGACGATCGCAAGGTACTGAGCATATCGACCACTTCGTCGCGCGCGGTTTCCGTGAGTTCGCTGTCGTCGATCATCCCATCGAGCTCACAGTTCCAGCAGATCTTCTCGTCGCCATACTCCTTTGCACACTTCTTGTGATAGTATTTCTTGCACTCTTTGCAGTGAATCAGCGTTTTCACCCATTTCTTCTCTTCACACAGCACGCAGGGCTCCAATTGCCTTGCTATCCGACGTCGGTCAATCTTTAATGCACCAACAGGACCGGTCGCGTCACCCTGCAGTTGTTGGGTTGGCACTGGACTATTCCCAACCTGGTGAGGCGGTTCTAAAAGCTCGCTTGATAACGACTCTGTTGTATGCGTCTGGACGTTTCTCAAGACTAGGGCAGTTGGTGTTGGTGCTTCACTGATATCGTCGCCATCGCTGCTGTGGTCGTCCTCATCCGAGTCACTGAGGTTCGTCAAGTCTACCATTTCCAGAAGCTGCTGCTGGAGCTGTCGCGTCACGTCTTCGTCGTTCATTGGCTCATCCTCGTCGCCTTCGACAAAATCCTTCATGAAAATCATGAAATCGGCATTGCAATCACCTAGTGCAGCAGGCTTTGCCATCTTCTTGACTGAAATGATAGCGTGTATTTGCATTTTCTCTTTCGCAGCGGCTTTTCCAGCACCAGTGTCGACATCTTTTTTCATAGACTGAGGCTCACTGGAAAGTGACACGACAGCAACCGGTGTGTTTTTCTTCCTCGGTTGCAGCATCGTGGGCTGCTTTGATCCGTTCAACGCCGGAGCACTGCTTACCGTCGTATCACTAAGCTGCTGCATGGTCGTGGTGCTCGGTGCTGGCACCGAACTCGATACAGTCGTCGCCGACCCTGTCGACGATGGTGGCAACTGGCTTGCCGCGATACTCGATGTAGAAGGAGACTGCGCGGCGGGGACCTGAGGCTCTTTTGGGGTTTGATCTGACGACTTTGCTGGATGTGGTGGCACTGATACCGATCTGAAAGGAATTGACCAAGCGCCTTGAGTCTGCTGTGACGACGGCTTCGGACCACTAGCTCCTTCGGCATTCACTGGCTTGCTCGCTGCTGTCCTTGATACATTGGAGGCAGCTGCTTGAGTCGGTAAACTTACTGGCGCGCTTAAACGCTCCGAAACAATGGGTTGCGCATCAGATGGTACTGACGGAGATGCTGCTGTCCTCGGCCGCTCGACAGCAGCCTCTTCAAACGGTGTTCGTGGTAGTGGTACGGTTGCATTATCTATATGCACTGGTCGTGGCGGATCACTTGAGGACGCGGAGCTGGGCTGATTCGAAGGTTTGGACGAAGTATTCCCTGTTGGTAGTCTAGGTTGCTGCTCCACAGAAGTAGAGACTCTTAGAGGTACATTTGTTGGTGCATTCGATCGCTCGGTCACAACTAGTGGTAACGGAGCCTTTGCTGGAGCACTAGGTTGAGTTAGTGGGCCTGAGACTCTGGGTGCATCTCCAGCGACTACGCTTTGCCCTCGGCTAGCAGTTCCAAGCTCCGCTCCGCTCGCAGCGGGATCTGCACCAGGTCCACCAACACGAGGTGGCAAATCGTTTTGCGTCGCCGTGGCTTTGCTTCTTCTGGCGACATGGAGACCATCTTGTACCGTCGAGAAATCTCGCGGATTAAACTCGATCGATTGGAAGACCCGAGACTGGAAAAGACCGTCGCGCGTCGAGATTTGCTCTTGGCTGTCTTCGTCATCGCCAAGTTCAATCGCTTGGTCTTCACATACCCCCGACGCCGTTCTCTTCAGCGTACTAGGTCGTCTTGAAGGCACCGTGCTCGCTACGACTGACGGTTGTATGACAGGCGGAGTCGGCGGAACGGGATTGCGACCTGCTATCACTGACGGAGTTTGTTGTCTCACAGGCGCATCAGTTCGTTGCTGTTCAGGAATTGGTCGTGCGTTCGATTGAGCCACTGGAATAGATGAGGTCGCCGCTTCTACACCAGGAACACTCGTTTGATTTATAGAAGATGCTGACGACGCACCCACTGCTGCTGCTAACGAAGGTCGATTCGCTCGCGCAGCTCGAGCTGCATGAGCCGCATCACCTGGCGCAAAATCGGATGGGTCGAATTCGATTACAGGGAAACAGCGACTTAAAAACGGC
The DNA here is from genome assembly GCA_000143045.1 of Globisporangium ultimum DAOM BR144. Lineage (NCBI taxonomy): Eukaryota > Oomycota > Peronosporomycetes > Pythiales > Pythiaceae > Globisporangium > Globisporangium ultimum. Next base: position 23,602 of record GL376611.1, on the reverse strand, counting down.
AACCTACCATCGTAGCCCAGCGTTGGCTCGCTACTTTGGGATGACAGGGCAGTAATTTCCGGGGCCGAGCCTCGGGGTTCCGAAGCCGCAGGAGCAGCGCTAGACTGTACAACTCTTGCTGCCTGTCTTGCAAGTGGCTCGCTTGAAGTAGGTGGCCTGGTGGTGGTCTCTGACTGTGGTTTTGACGCGCCTTCTCCATTATCAACCCGTTTGGCTATCTCAGCATCCTCTTCTTCTTCATCGGACGATATTAAATCAATGATCTCACGCGTCTGCGCCGACCGAGGCCGCTTGTTCATCCGCGGCGCTGTCGGAGTAATCAAGGCGCTCACTGGCACTCCGCCGTTGCTTCCCACTAGTGCCGCCAGACTGCTCTTCTCGTCACCGGCTGCAGTACTGGAACTATTCACGGTTGCTGCTGCTGTTGCTGAGCTGGCGATGGTGCGCTGTCTTTCTTGGATTCGGTCGCGTAAAGCCGTGGCCAGTGGCTCTTGCTGGGAGCTACTGCCATTAGACTGAGACGACCCCATTGTCTGTGAGGAACTCGCAGCCTCTGCAAACGAACTGGACCGCTGCAACGAACCTGCCGTCCTACTATCGGGGGCGATCACAGGCAGCGAATTGGCGCGCGCTACCGTGCGTCTCGCGGTTTGCTGGGAGTTGTCGAGTGCCGCTCGCGGCTGGCTGCTGTTGGCATTCGGTTTACGATACGAATCAATCGGGAGGCCGTGGCGCAGCCCCTTGATGATCCCCGTACGCGTCGGCAGCGGCATCTGCTGCGCTTTCAAGATGGCTGTCGTTCTCGGTGATGTAGACGACGACGATGCCGGCGCTGCGGCTGCTGTCGACTTGCTAGTGCCTGCGCTTCCGCTCGTCGCTGCTGGACGACAGGACTCGCATGTCGCCTCGTGGCTGAAGTTCAGTCGCCCGCACACCGAGCACGTGATGTCCGCCGACCTCGCGCTTGCGGATTTTGTTGCTGCTGCTGCCGGTGCTCGCGGCTGGGCCTTATTGCTGTTGTTGCTGCTGCTGTGATGTGCGCGGCCGCTCATTCTGCGCTTTGCATGGACGGCGGGCGTTCAGCACACACGATACAGACACCACAGTCACGCGCGTAGGAAGCGGAGCAAGCGGCTTCGACCAGCAGATCAGCGCGGTTTGGCTGTTCCAATCGGAGCTGCGAAATGAGGGATTGTTTGGTAGGATGGCGCTGCACGTCGCGCTTTAGGGTGATTAGGTACAAATATTAATAGATAAGATCTAAATAATAGATGTATGCATAACAAAATGTAAAATTAATATGATCTTGAGTATGTTTATTAATTGTTGAAGGATGTTTCTAGAAGGGTTATCCTGCGCTCAATGAAGTACAAAATACCGGTTTTGCCTTCGGTATGTAACAGACACACTGGAATAGAAGACCAAAGTGAACCCGGTCTTCTATTACTAAGCTGCACCAAGACCACACAAAAATAAAACTGTGTCAATGCGCATGCTGCATGCGCCTCTACGACCAAGATCGTCTGGGCAATAGTCAGCTCCAGGTGTGTGGGATAGTGAGATGATCATTCGGCAGTAAAAATCTTGCATACATCTTCCTAAGGATCTTGGTCAATACGATGAGGACCCCAATTGCGTTGGAGCCACCACTATCGCGCTTACAACAAAATGACTGTATATACTCCTAAGTGAGCACCTGTGTAGCCAATTCAAGCACTGACTACATGCATATCTAGTGAGAGAGAGATAAGGTCATTCTATTTAACTTATGATCTACATATAGTTTAAGAATTCCGGAGTCTCATTAACACTGCTGAGAGTGAGGTGTTTCTAAGTTTTGACGGTGTGGCACCGACGTCATTTTCGAGTAGATCTGCGACTTGGGACATAAGAACTCGGTCATTTCCCCGCGATTCGTCGGTGAGTATCTTCGCACTCTGGGAGTTCATTGCCATGTTGGCGAGAAGATCGGCCATTTTGTTTGTTCTCGTTTTGTGTGATTCCAGGTGACCTACGCAAAGTTGTCGATGATTTGATTTACCCGAACTGCTAGTGTCTGCAACTTGGTCTGGCGTATTGATGAAAACCCGTTCTGGGCTGCGACAATCATTTGGCTATCTCCGAAGACTTCCAACTTGACTTCATAATGCTTTAGGTAGTGTGCACTGTATGCGAGGTCTTCTTTCAGTGCGCTGTATTCGCACCAATTGTTCGTAACTTCTGGTCCCATGTACGCATAGCCGCATGCTTTGAGTTCCCATTGATTGCAGCGTTCATTCAGGAAGGTGAGTGCCCATCCGCTGTCTCCTGGACCTGGATTGCCGCGTGCACCTCCATCGAAATACAGACGCGCCGTTGCCCATGCTTCCAGTTGGCGCGAGAAATCTTGTCTCTCCAGTACACTGAGCAGTTGGTTCAGGCAAGTTGCATTGATCTTTTCTCCTTTGAGCGTTCTCATCCGATGTGCCACAGCCCGCACTTGCATCACACATGCTGTCCACACGCGCTGGGTGCTTTCTTCGGTAGTGAGATGTTGTTGTTCATGCACTATTTCCACTCTCGTTCTTCATAGCGATACTGGAATGCTTGATGTGACGATAAACCAAAGTTTCTGTAGTGCTGTCCTATGTTCCGGAGTAAGACTACATGCATATCTAGTCGTATACGTTCGAGAGTGAATACCGTGCAGTACAATCTCGAGTGGTGTAAGTTGAGCACTAGTGCCTTGCAAAACCCAATTTCTTTCACACCATTCTTTCCATTTATAAAAACCGAGCACATTGGCCAAAGTGGTTTTTCTGTTTTAGGTCTGGAAAGAAGGAGAGGTCTACAGACTTTTGACGGTTCAAAATAGGTGAAACCCGATAACCTGACAAAAGCGTTCGTTGCACTTTGAGTAGTTTCCATTTTACAGCACCAGATGTTCCCGCATAATTTGCCATTATAGAATTCAAGGAAGTGAAGCACCAGCGAAAACCTGCCTGTGGCGGAGTCCTTGCCGCGTTGGCATGCCTTCTTCCGCTGCGCTCCTTCGTTTGCGATTGGGAGCGCCAAGATCAAGAGCGTATCGGCTCCATTTCCCAAAGGTCACATATCTTCGACTGTACGCATCTCTCGGGACATATGCTCAGTTCAAGCATTCCATCTCCAATTTTCTACGGGATTTTTGGTCCATTATCTGGCACTACTAAAGCCGATTAAATTAATCAGACGACCAAATCTAGTATGTCTGTAGTGGAGTAAAAGTTTCAGCTACCCCAATCGTGCACCACTGAAGTCGGCTACTAGTGTTATTTTAGATAGCCCAACCGTTTTCTTTGTGTGTGGACGACTGATAGAACTTTTCCCACCAGAAATCGATGGTCTCTTCGTCATGCATTCCATATCTGGAAGGCATGTAATTATGGAAAACTACCACGTCCTACCAGCAAGGAGTGATAGCCACTCTTGTCTTCGATAGTATCTTGATAACCAGATAGAAACGAGTTATTTGGTTGCGATGTACTTGAGCTTTATTAACCGTGATCGCCTCTACACATTGGGTTTGGACACGATTATGTCTTCTATTTGTTTGGGGCAATTGCAGCAAAACATCTTCGATTGCAATAGAATACGCAGATCATTCCCCACGGTTAGATCAATACCGGTATGCATCTCGGTTTGGGCCAGTGAACATATATAACGTGGCAGTTAGGTGAGCTAGCTCCTGCCACGATAGAGCTCAATTGAACTGTTCTAACTGGCTCATACCCGAAGAATTCTAGAAGGAGTGCATCGGCCGTCGCACAAGGAGGGAAGTGCCATCCGTTTTCATCGACACAACGGCTGCTTTGTGCTTGCGTCGCCCAAACGTGATTTAAAGTGTGGGGACGTTCTCGAAAGGTATGTTGTGCAGCTTTCAGTCATTGTCTTATTTCTCGTCGAGTGCATCGGTTGCAGCTACAGTAAAAGTGAGGTATATGTCGTTACGCTGCGCACACTGAAGTATCTTTACCCCTAGCTCAGTCAAACGCACCGAAACTTCGACGCTGGTATTGATGACGATCATTAAGGGAAAAAAAATCTTACGCATCCCCGGCTGATCCTTTCCTGGCTGACCCCTGTACATTTGAGTGAAGGAACCGAGGGAGCGAAGCCAAAGCAGACAGGGGGGCAAGCCGCAAGGCGGCGCCGCCGAGCATGCAGAGCGAGCGAAGAGAGAGCGAGTCCCCTGACCTACGAAGGCGGGCCCAGCGACCAAAGTTTACTGAGCAGAGTATGCAACACCCGCCAGAAATCATACATCGTATCCCTGAGCACGAAGGCAGACGAGAGAGCAATTTTTACAAATTTCTATATAAATTGGTCTGAACGAAAATCAGATCATGTCTGTATATGGCCTGTATAATATTTTACCCTGTAAACTAGTATCATCGAGACCATAGAGTGGAGGCAGGCTTAATGCGCAAGTGGTCATGCCAACACGGCAGTTTCTAGCACAGATTGGTTAGAAGCCTCCTGTATTTGCGCGCTGCTCACTCTCCAAGACGAAGGTATGATCATAGCCCAGCTTGGGGCAAGGTCGTACTTCTCTAAAAAAGCATATCAAACCCGATCTTATCTAAACCGGGTTATATTAAGGAACCAATCGTAACTCGGTCTTTTTTGTCCAAACCAAACCGGACTTCTATTTATTCGTTGGCTGCAGATATAACAACTCTACACTCCAGCAAACAACTTTGCGAGCTCCTCGGCAGTTGTTTCCGCCGACTCCTTTTGTTCGTGAACGATATTGTACAACAGCGCGAGCGACATTGCACCGTGGGCGTCATGCTTCCAGATGCCGTCTTTTCCGGTTCCAATCTCGCCAAAGAGCTCGATGATGGCGCCGTCATTGGACTTGAGAAAGTGCCGATGCAATTCCCGTTTACCGTCCAATTCCATGTTGTAGACAGTGATGTGCACGTTCTTCTCCTCAAACTGCGGGTCTAGTGGGTCCGTGAGCACGTAATCGTGCACAAACACTTTGCGCTGTGTCCCCCTCGGCCCTTTCCAGCGACGCGCTTGCTCGCAGATCGCTTTGAGGTCTTGTAACCCAATTTCGCTGTCGTGAGGCACGAAAAACGTGTCCTCATGACCGTGGACGCGACGATACACGTCGAGCATACGCCCATTCATGTGGACGTGCAGAAGGTACGCGTACACACACACGAGCGAGACGCATGTCAGAGCGGCGTAGATGATCAGAGTCAATGCGATACCAACAAGTCCGCTTCCTTCTTGGGCCAGGAATCTCACGTACAGCTTGAAGGCGTCACCATTGACGCATTTACATTTGCTCGAGGCAAGCGACTCGAGGCACTCGTTGTTCAGCGCAGCGCAGCTGTAGTGGTGCTTCAGCACGTCCACGACGAGCACCAAATACGGATCCAGAATCGTCGCGATGCCGACACACACGATAAAATTCGACCCAAAGTGCGGCAACTCGCCTACAAACGCCTGCCCCACGGCACCAGCGAGCGCGAGGAACCCAAAGAGAAAGATGTTCCCAAGGGAACCGAACACGATCACGCCGATCTCCGTGTGCGTTGAGATCGTGCGCCATGTGTATTTCACGAGGCACGTACTCCACTCGGGACGGAAATCGTACACGGGGATGCGAGAGCCGCGCAAAAAGATCCACTGCATGACGTAGTGCACGTACAATCGTATCCATAACGCGAAGAGCAGTAGCACTATGAGCCGCCAGAACTCGAGTGTGTGGCAGTTGGACGCCCCCAGATCCACGAGTAGCTCATGACGCAGATAAAACAGCTTACGCTGCACGTGGAAGCGCTTGTGGTGCGCTGTCTCCACTGACGTCGCAGCATTCACAGCAAACGTATAGTTTTCGACGTCCAACTCATGGTGAAAGTGCTTACCGCCTTGCTCGTCACTGCTGCTGCCACTGTCCTCGTCGTACTCGCTGCCAGAGTGGGAAAACAGGGTCCTTGGCCTTGCTGGAGCGCCTTGTGTCATCTTACTCGCGTCAGCTACACCGTCACCGTCGCTGGTGTCATGAAGCACCTGCGTCGTCTTTTCCATCGCATCACCTGACTAGAGAAAGAAAAAGAAGGAGAAAGAGAAAGAGAGAGAGATGCAGCCAGACGCAATGTGTGAGTCCATGCACTTCCGTATCATGCACTCGCATGCATACACTTACGTAGACGCGTGACACCTTCTTCTTGACTGTCGTCATGCGCTTCCAAGATTCACGGAGTGCCGAAAGCGCGGGCGCGAACGCTGATGATGAGGACGAACCACCCCGACTTGGGGATTTTTGCTTCTTCCGAACCTTCCGCCGTTCGTCTGGTGCGCAGTTGCTTTCGCGGTCGAGTAACAGCGTCCTGGGCGATGGGAATGCTGATTTTTCAGCTGTAGCGTCTCCGGTTGGTTGGTGTCCTGGCAAAAGCCTCGCTTTCTCCTCGTCGGCGTCACAATTCACCAATTCCGTTGCTGCCGGTTGCCTTCGCGTTCGAATGTGGTTGGAGACACCGCCAACTTCACCACCAACAGTATCGTTTTGTGTTTGTGGTAGCAGCAGGTTCCGTCGACTACCTTGTGCCCGTTTGATGCTCTTCGTCGTCAGTTTGCGCACATACCGCTGGTGGTTGTTCTCGAATCGGTACAAGCCACTGCGTTCGTCAATCTCAATATCAAACTCCTCTCCTTCAGCGCCATTGACTCCTTCGCTCGGTAAGCGCGTCTTTGCGTCCTCATGTGTGACTTGGAAGTAGAAATTGCAGAGCCATGCGGATAAATCGTCGTGGTACATATGCTCGATGTCGCGGAACTTGTCCATCGTCGGGTCCATCTCACCGCGTAGTAATGGGATCTTAAACTTGCCACGGACGTGCTGAAAGTCCGGCGAACACAGCGGCATGGCACCCCATGCGACGACCTGGTCTGTTGCTTGCTGGTTAGGGTGTTTGTCTGTCCCTCGTGATCGTTCCGAACCAAGGTGGAAAAGCTCAAAGACCAAGACATTACCAGGGCGTAAGGAACACTCGGGTGGACACACAACGAACATGTTTTGGTGAATCGCGACCTCGGTGTTGTAAAAGCGCCCGCGGTGTGCAAATGGACGCGTGAAGTTGGGCTGCCGATGCCGAATTTGGTTGCCGACGAGGGGCGACGAGGAGAATGCCTCATTTTCGGATTCATCGCTTCTTCTCTGCTTGCGCTGGTGGCCTCGATGTCGGTGACGTTGAGGCTTATGTTGAGAATCGTACTCTGGGTCCCACGCACTCCAGTGCAGCGCATGGCCCCCGAGACGGTCATACAGCGTCGCGACCATGACATAATGACCACGAGGTAGCTTGTCCTTGACTGCCTTGAGCATCTTGGCGCGGATCCTGAGCGTCACGGGAATCTTTTGCCATTCAACGCGATATCGTTTCCTGCTCTGCGGCACGTGCGAGTGCGCGAGGTCACCGTAGACTTGCGCTACACGAGCCTGTTGACGCTCCAATTCATCCTTGAGATGACTCTCTGCCTGCTGGAACACGTACCCGAGACGTCGCGTACGAAGCTGCATGACCTCGGCGAACTGCAGGTGCTTCTTTGCAAGCTCGTCGCGCTGCCGTTTCGCTTCGCTTAGCAGTCGGCTGCGCGCGTATTCCTCTTGTTTTGCCAAATGCATCTCACGCTGCCGATAGAGACCGCTCTCAATTTCGGCCTGCCGCAACTTGGCTTCCTCGACGGCGTGTTCGCGCTGCTGTACCTCTTCAAGCGGCAAGCTACCCACAACGATCTCGGCATCTGGGATCACGATCTCGAACTCATCCATGTACGCTGGGATTTCTCGCTGCAGCAGCTCATCGGTGAGCACATCAATGATCGAGTGGTCCTGCTGTGTGCGCGGCAGCGGCGCGGGAACGAATTTTGTCACAGTCTCGCCGTCGGTATTCCAAAACAACGAGTTGTACTTTGAGTCAAGTCGCTCATTCTCCATATCACTCGACGGATCACCATTGTCAGAATCGTCTTTACTTCGACCATCTGCGTTGTCAAGGCTACCATCAGGTGTGGGACGTCGCTGCTCTCTAAGTAATCTCTCGCCCATTTGCCCGCTATTGCTACTAGGATACGCTGCTTCACCGTCGTGTTTTTCGCCATCTTCCTCGTCCACACTGTCGTCAAGGCGAGTATGACCTCGCCTCATCGTCCAGGTTCTCGTGGCGTCGCTTTCTCTAATCCAGCGGCGTTCGCTGGCCTATTGAGCCGATGCATTCTTAATGAAGAAAATAGCAGTCTCTATCTAAATATATCAACAAGACTTGTGAAAATGCAAACGTAAATAAATAGCTTCTAACATGGCAGCACCAGCACTCTTGTCTCTTTTGACATGCATTCCGCACAAGTCAGTTTCATTTGATCGTGCTGCTAAGCTTAGCGTGCCATAGCAAAGTAGGACGCCAGAACCACACCAGCAGGGACTTTTCCGTGACTATCTTCTCTAACTTGGCTGGGTTGACGTGTCTCGGCGACACGCAACTCTCGAACTTTAATTGCAACCCCCGCGGATACTTGTCAATCTTGTTTTTTTGTTGCGAAAATCGCGGAATTACGCGCTCATTTTGGCAGGGTCAGCATTTTCACACGGACTATTCTGAATTTGAAGCTGCCGTCTTGACCGGAAAGTATCCTATTACACACAACGCAAAAATGCATGGACCACCACAGATGGGAGCATGACAGGCAACTGAAGAAGAAGAACATTTGAAGCATTGATGCAAAAGTGACTAGACCTTTTCACGCCAGAATGTACGAGATTCGGACGATCCGGATATTAAACTGAATGATTTTCCGCTATCCGGCGTAATACAGTACCGTAAACTGAACGATTGGCTGTCCGATTGCGACAGTTTCAGGAACCAAACCAAATAGTCCCTCCCCCAACAAAGTGGGTATTGGATACGTACCACACCACGGCCGCTGTTCATGTGTGAGTAATGGACCTCATTGACATGGAAGGGTCCGGTAACTGTCTGATCGTGAACGAGAGGCCGAGCGGCTCACTTACCATAGCGTGACTGCACTTCGTAATGCAGAGCGAGAACGATGGACTGACGTACATTTCTGTAAACTGCACGACAGGGCAACGCCTATCATACGATACGGCGGCTCGAGCATGTTGCACAATGACTTGCCACGCATTTGCTGTTTTGCGCTCCCTCTCTCATGGTAAAGCGGACGAGTAGCTTGGTACTTGGCGTAATGATTCATCGATAGAGGTCCAAGTGGTGATGGGAATTCTTTCGGCGAGGCGTTTGTATCTACAAGCTGTTTGCATCTCATATCAGCTGGGGCCCAAATCAGGATGATGTCCCCTTTCTTTGCCCCCGCAATGAATCATTACACGACTCGGCAACAAGTTCGCATTTACAGAGGTGAGCGTGTGTCTCTCGCGCTGTACGCCCCTCCTCGTTTGCATGTGGTTTTAGTCAGCGCGGCACAGCTTCATTCCCACTTTTTCCGAGTGACGTACACATCACAGCAAGCCAAGCACCGGACGCTGTACGAAATTCACACGTTAACCATGACAAAGATGACGACGACTTCCAAGATCCCATTGACGCGCCAGAACCCGGCGTGGACGGTGCTCAAGGACCCAACGCGCCGACTGGACGATGACAAGAGCGCGGTGAAGAGTGTGATCCCGCTCATCAACTACAAGAGCTCGACGTACCTGGCCGAGCTCCTGGTCGACGGCGACAAGCACGTCGTGCTCGTGGACACGGGCTCGTCAGATTTTTGGCTTTCGTGTGCCTACGTCGGCGACAAGACTTGTGCACGGACATGCCCTTACGGTGCTACAGTGATCTCGTACGGGTCTGGCGACGTGTGCGTGGAAAAATCCACAGCTACCTTGCAAGTCGGCGACTTCAAGATCAAGGATTACGTGGTCTCGATCGCCCAGGGCCGCAACATGATCCCCAACACGGACTACAGCATCCTCTCGTCGAGCACTGAGGGGCTCTTCGGTCTTGGCTACGCGGCGCTCGCAGCGATCCCCAACACCAAGGCAGGCCAGTTCATCGACCACCTGGACAGCTTCTCTATCTACTTGACGGACAAGGTCAACAGCACAGGCTCATTCCTGCAGCTCAACGGCGTCGACAGTGAGCTTATCGCGCGCGAAAACATGAAGCCGTACACGATCCCGTTGCTGGCCAACCCAAGCCACTGGTCCATCGGCATGACGGCGTTCCAGGTCAGCAACGAGGCGGCGCAGTTCCCGTGTGACTCAATCCTCAACATCCTCGAGGACGACTCCACGCGCTGCAAGAGTATCGTTGACACAGGCACCACGCTGCTGTTCATGCCTGACGAACTGTTCACGAGCTTCGCGCGCAAGCACCTTATGCCGCTGGGCTGCGAGGACGCGAGCAACTACGTCGTCGGCATTTCGAACCCGCTCTACGTGTGTGAGAAGAGTGTCAAGCTCCCGCAGCTGAGCTTCACCTTCGACGACATTACGTTCTACCTCAACGGCGAGGACTACACGATGCCGCTGGACGACACAGAGCTCGTGGTCGTCGAGCTGCAAACGAGCGGGTCCATGGCCAACTCGTGGATCATCGGCGACACGTTCCTCAAGCGCTTTTACGCATCCTACGAGGTGAACCAGTCGGTCACGTTCTACTGCCGCGAGGGTGATTGCGCCCAAAACGTCGTGACGAACCCCATCGAGCCAGCACCGCGCACGCCGGCACCTTCGTCGGCCAAGAAGTCCGGACTCGTCTCTAGTGGCAGCTCCGTGTCAGACAGCGGGTCCGTCTCCGAGAGCAACTCCGGTAGCAGCAGCAACTCCAGCAGCAGAACGGTCGTGATTCTCGCTGTCGCGCTCGCGCTCGCGGGCGTCGCCCTGCTCGTCGGCGTGTTCGTGTTCGTGCGTCAGCGGAAGCGCAAGGCCGCGGCTGCCAACGCTGCCACCTTGGAGCTCACCAATGATGCTGTCGACGGCAGCTTCACGCCCATGACCGACTACCCAGCGCCTCTGCCCCCCACGCCAACGGACCGCGTGTAAAGTCCCCTCTCCTTGCAAACGTACTATCGAGGGATGCAACATGTAGCAGCAATAGTCTTGTCTAGCAGTAGTTCATATATATAAGCGAAGAGGACCGTGCTGCCAGGACGCAATGGCAGCATGTCTTCCCATCCAATCCAAATAATGATTTTGCCGCATGTGCAAAGTATCTATGGGTTTCAATGATTGAATTTGGATTATGTACATAGTGTCAATCAATTGGGAATATAGGAAGATATCTAATGTATACATTTGCATTCTGCAACAGCATATCTGACTTCTTGGTCTGGAGCATTCGTTCGCTTGCCATTAGTTTATTCGCCGACGACGAGCACTTCTTGGAGGCAGATGTCGAGCAGGTACGCCGTGAGCCCCCAGATGACATGCGGGCCGCCCGTGAACACGGGCGTGGCGTTGCTGCGGCGGATCCAGTTGCTCGGGTCCATCAGGTCTTGCAGCGAGACCGTGAAGAGCGACTCCACCTCGGCCTCGTTGATCACGACGGACTGGTCGCTCATCTCGCCAATGTAGCCGACGACGGGCGTCACAGCGATGCCCGTGATCGACGTCACGCTCGACCAGTCGCACCGCAGCACGCCGAGCACCTGCACGACCTCGGGTGCAAGCCCCACCTCCTCGTTCATCTCACGCAGACACGTGGCTTCAATGCACGAGTCGTTGGCGTCCACCATACCACCTGGGAAGCATACCTCACCCTTGTGCTTGCCCACGGTCAGTGATCGCACGGTGAACAAAACCGACGGTTCGCCCTCAAACGTGCACAGCGGAATCACCACGGACGCGCGCTGCGTGTACGCCTTGGTGATCTGTCGCGGCAATCGGCTCAGCCGTTTCCGGATTCGCTCCAGATGCCGCGCCGCGAACGCGTGCGAGAACGGCGTCACGGTCTTTGCGTGCTTCTCCAGCGAAAAGTCTAGGATTCACACACACACATCCATGAATGAATAACGCCCTCATGAGACTATACGATAGAGATCAGCAAGACGGACGATCGACTCACCTTGATAAGGCTGCAGAACGCGCTGGAGCTCGTCCAGCTTACCCTGATTCAGCAGCTCCGCACATAACCGAAGCGTGTATTCTCTGCAGTACAAACACAAACACATTAGCCACCGATTAGATCGTACACCACCATTAACCTCAGCCAATTCAATAAGAAGAGGGTACCTGTCTTGGTACGCGGCAGCGAGCGCCGGCGCCGTGTAGTTGTCCACGAGGAACGTGGCGTCCATGTGCGGCTTGGCGAACTCCTGTGCGAACGAGAGGCGGCGGTCGGTCTCCTTCTCGGCGTCTCCCTTTGGGTCGTACGTCTTCTGGCCATTGCTCGTAGCTTCGGCGTTATGTGGCCGCGACTGAGGAGCTCCGGTCGTCTGCGCATTCCGCACGCTGGTCACGTTGCTGCCGTCGTGGTTCTCGTCTTCGTAGCGAGCCGTCGAGATGCCGCGTGATGCGCAATGGAGCGAACAGCGCGCGGTGCGCTTCACGCAGCGGCGCAGCGGGGCAGTGAGCATCTTGCGGAGGGCAGTTGCAGAGTGCTTGCTTGGTCTGCGTTTTTTCTGCATGGGGTTCGTTCGCGCAACTATGTGGTAGGAATCGAGTAGTGGGGACCACTTCATGAATGATCTATGAATTGGTGTGGGTCACATTGTTTACGGGTTCAGCTGTCTAATTGGTGGAATAGGAGACTGAAATAGGTTACAAAGACTAAGTGTGATTTGTGTACGATGATGGTCAAGTATAAGCTATAGTACAGCTTTTTATCGGATAAGAGAGTCTTGTTACCGTTGCTGTTCGTGGAAATGGTGAGCAGCTCTGAGCTACTGGCTCAGGTTGCGTGTCTGTTAGATATGCGGATCCGGTGCAATTGAAGGCGCTTTAAATTTTGGTAATAGTTTGCTTCTGGATAGCGAATACGCTCGTTCAAATGCTTGGAGTTACGAATCACTGGCATGACTCGACTTCTCATATCAATTGTGGATTCTCCATCGTCATTGCATTTTTCGCAGTTAGAGTGCTCTTAATTTTTCAAAACTCGATCGATCCACGACTGTACTCCTATCTCATTTCACAGTTGCAGTTCAAGACAATGGACCTTGCTGACGCTTGACGAACACAATGCAGCAAATAAATAAGAATCAACGTATATTTGTTTCAGCATTTCTTCAAATACAGGCACATTGCTTATCTGTTCGGAGTCCCAACCTGGAACCTTTCCTCCCACGAGTGTCCATCCAATCCGCATTATATATTATTTTCATCAACGCGTCTGTGGCGTCAGTTGGGCAGGGTAGTACGTGCCGTTCACCTCTGGAGATTGAGCCTCCTGACCGTATGCGGAGCGGTTTGCTCTGCATCTGCGCGATCGCATGCAGCAGCATGCGCAAAGGAGGATCAGAATGACACCAAGCACGCTGGCAACGATGGTCAGGACTGTCTCGGTCGTGTTGAGGCCGCTATCGTTGCTGCCACTCGTCGACGCGCTTCCTGTGTTGCTGCCTCCGAACAACGGACTTAACGGACTGCTAGAGCCACTACTCGATGGGAAACTCGTCGTCGGCACAGCGCCTTCCGTGCACGAGCCCTCCGGGCAGTAGAACGTGACCGACTGGTTCGTGGCGTACGACGAATAGTACATCTTGAGGAACGTGTCGCCGATGATCCACGCGTTCCCGAGGCTTCCGCTGGCCCCTGCTGGGAGCAGCTCCACGATCACGAATTGCGAACCTGGGATCGAGATCACGTAGTCCTTGCCCTCGAGGTAAAACGTGTAGTCGTCAAACGTGAGCGCCAAACGTGGCAGCGACACGTTGCTTGGGCACACGTACACGCTGCTGGCTTCGTCCGTCTCGTCAGCGACAACACACCCGTTTGGTGTCAGATATGATGACACAAACGAGTTGAAGATCGCCGTTGGCATGTACAGCAACGAGGTGCCCGTGTCGACGATGGCGCGACAGCTCGATGTTCCACCCGATTTGAAGGTCGCGCTGCTGCACGGGAACACGGCGGTCTCGTTGCCAACTTGGAACGCCGTCATGCCGATCGTCCAATGCGTCGCCTCCTTGAGCGAAAGCTTGTACGGCTTCAGATTGTTCTTGGAGATATAATCCTCATCCACACCGTTGAGCATGAGGAACGAGCCGTCCGAGTTGGCTTCTTCCGTCAGGAACACTGAGAAGCTCGTCAAGTAATCGATAAACTGGCCACCGGGAGTTGGAATTGTCGCGAGCGACTGGTACGCAAGCCCCAGCAGACCTTGCGACCCGCTTGGCAGCAGACTCGACGATGACGTCCGCAGCACATTGCTACCGTACGCGATGCCCACGACGTAGTCGCTCACACTGACCTCGCCGATTTGCACCGTCGTCAATGCGCCTTGGATGCACACCGTGCCGGAGCCGTACGTGATCGTAGAGGATTTCGATGGACACGTAGACGAGCAGCTCGTGCCGTTCACGTACGAGCATGAAACCCAGAGGTCCGACGAGCCCGTGTCGATCAGGACCGTGTATGTCGAGTCGTCGATCTTAATGTCCGCAAAGTAGATGACGCCGTTGTAGTTCACAAGCGGGATGCCATTCGAGCCGCTACCAGTAGTTGCGCTCTTCTTGAGCCGTCGCGCACCAGATTTGATTGAAAGAGCGCGCTGACGCGTCAACGGGATCTTGCCGTTGGACGCGATGATCGCCGCTGCAGCGCTGGAAGCCGAGGAGCTATTGGTGCTCATGGCTGCAGTCCTTCGTTACCGCTCGGAACACGAGGAGCTCTTTACCCACTGTCTCACTTGGCGCCGTACCGTAGAAAAGGAGACTGCAATGCGAGACTTGGACAAGTCGCACTTAGTGCAGTACAAGTCGCGACTGGCAGTTAGTTGGCCGATCAGCGGAGAATATACGCGAAGCTCGCGCGTGTCTCGTTTAGAAGAGAAAAGAGAAAGATATCAACTGGCACCAGCGAGGCGGGCAATATATCCACTCGACACCAGACGGAAGCTGCACCTGGCCGGCCGACCCAAGCAGACTTGAGCTGTGCTGCGTTCGGGCACTTTTTTCCAAATGCTCCTGTTAGGCTGCCGCGATCGCACAGAGGAGGCGTCATGTGTCCACGAAGAAGGGAACAACAGGGTGTAGGACACCCCCCCGGTGCTCCATGTCACAGAGCTGCGCCTGCTTCCCTGAATTATTTGAGCACAATTGCGTCTATATTCGTAATTTTTCTGTTGAACCGGGGCAAAAACACACAGTTGAGTCTTCAGATAAACCTGTCCAATTTGATCCTAAGAAATTTAATATTGGGAAAATAACAAATATGTTTCGATTTCAAACATTAATAAACAAAATGTTTCTTTTCTAACATTTATAAAGAAATTGTCTCTATCAGGTTGAAAAATACGAAAGCTGGTTTTATGACGGTAAATTATGGTAATCTAACCGTTGCAGTGTCAGCAAGATGATAAATACGTATCCAATCAGGCTGCAATATGAGGAGAATCCTCTCCAGAAAATGCACACTTACAGGGAAGTTTTTACACACTGAACAGTGACCTCGCATGATAGAAATCGGTGGGCACACAGAGTAATTGCCATGAAACTTTTGCGCTTTTGGATGTGATCGCACCTCACTTTCCATTCTCCTACTCAGTGGTACAGTGTCATTCAATACCGATGAGTGCAATTGAAGATGAAGACCCACATTCCAACTTGCATACCGACGTTGAGTCTGGTGGCCGAAACGAGAGTTCAATGTTGCTAGATTTCTTCAGCAGCATTGATTACAAAAGCAAAGATGACATCATCGACGCTGTAATCGACTACCATGCGAGAGTACTACGACCGTACAAGGCCATCGTCAGCAACAAGCGTCAGTATAAGGTAGTCTGCACCATTGCAAGTTGCCCATTCGTTGTTCGGTTTGCGTTCTGTAATGGGCTATACTTAGCCATTACATGAAGGTGCAGCTGTGCCCTACTTTAGTGTTGGACACACCACCTTCAGCGTGCATTGTGGTAGCAAATAACAAAGGGATTACGGTACAACAGATCCCATATGCACGTGTGACGTCATCTGATGATGTCACAAGTATCCATGTACTAATCAAGTACAGAGTGATGGTTCCTACTTTGGGAAACCACACTGGTGACGAGACTGACGTGTTTCTATCCTCTGAAGTGAGTGGCTCCCGCCAATCACTTTGCAGGGAATCTCCGCGGTACTTCAAGTTCAAGTTCCCAGCAGATCCCCTGGGTTTAACCTCAGTGTACCCAAGGTTTTATATATCAGATTCATAGGTTTTATTTCTGCATGTGTAGGTTTTAGTTGTAAAACCTCTAGGAGCCCTAGTGGTGTTTCATATGTAGTGTCAGGAACCATAAGCTCATTTCAATTCAGTTGCATTTTTGCCAAGTTCCTCTCAAGTCTTCCTCTCAAGCGCAAGCGTGCGTGCTGTGTTTGAGGCTGTCTCGGATAGCCTCTTACAGTTTTATTTCTGCGTGTGTAGGTTTTAGTTGTAAAACCTCTAGGAGCCCTAGTGGTGTTTTATACGTAGTGTCAGGAACCATAACCACATTTTAATTCAGTTGCAAATTTTCTCTCAAGCTCTCAAGTCGTCCTTCCTCCCTCCAAGTCGGGAGACGCTTCCTCGATCGCACAAGCGTGTGTGCCGTGTTAGAGGGACTGTTTGGAACAGCGCCCTCCTACAACAAGCGTCTGTCGTTTCTCATTCTTCAATTTCGTTTCGCAAACAACAATGAAGGCTCGACAATCGAACAAGCGCAAGCGTCCTCCAGATGAAGATGAGATCGTCCCAGACTCGCAAGAATACGAAGAAAGTGCGCTCGAAGAGGTCGTGTCGGATCTCTCACACCTATCAACAGCGCCTGTAAACGCCGAAATAAAGCCGAAGAGGCTACGCCCAGACGTGACGGCTCGACGCGCTATGAACACTGGCACGACTTTCTCCGTCGTCAAGACCACACTCAACTCGTTCTGCAAAGAGAAGGCGAAAGCGCTTCCCTGGGAGAGCGTGATCAAAGACATGAACAAGGCCGTCCTGGAAGCATACGTGCTCGCGAACATCCACGTCGTCCGACTGTGCCAAGCGAATCTACCCATCGAACCCCTGAACAATATCTTCTTCTACCGATGTCTGTCGGCAACCGCGTCTGGTGTACAAGAGTCTCGAGATTGTGAACAATTGAAACAGTCCGTCGCGCTGTACAACGAGTGGCGTGGCACGGGTGTCGATCGAGCGAACAAAAAGTACATCACGGACGGTTGGCAGCAGAACGCGAGTATGCAGATGGCTACCAACACGACTAACGCAGTCAACCTCAACTTCTATCGACGGTTCCACAAGCATTTCAAGCGCAAGTACGACTTTGACGGACGTCAAGCGTACGCAACACTGAAACACATTCTCGATCTCAAGTACGAAGGAGATGACCCGATCGTGTTGGAGTGGCGTGCTCGTATTCCAAGAAGAGAAGTCGATGGCAAGCTCAATAGCCAGTCGCACCTACTCCTGCCATTGACGTACACGTTCTTGTCAGACATCGAAGAGAGGAATCGCGTGAATCAGACAAGTCCTGATTATGTGGAGATCCGCTCGTTCAGCCTGCTTCCGCTCAAGCGCGGGTTCGAGTGCAGTCATTTCAAGATGTGCAAGATCGGACTTCGAGGGTTACTGAAACGTGCTGGTATCAACATTCCAAGCAAAGGACCCAAATGGAACGCAGTGTCGGACGAGTGGTGGCGTGAACTCTTCAACATTGACAAGTTCGAAACTGCGAATCGCAAGTTTGCGGGTGAGATCGTGACAGACGGTAAAGCGGTGAGCATATTGATGCGCAAGCCGAAACAGAAGATTGGAACGCGCGAACTCAAGGAAGAAGACTACGATGTGATGTGGGGACTCAACCCAGGACGGAGGGATCTGTTCGTAGCGACAAACCAGAACGGAGAGAAGATCTCATGTTCGTCACGTGAGTTCTATGAAGATGCAAGATACAAGAAGCGCAACCAGAAGATCAAGGTCTGGCAAGAGAATCGTCCAGATATACTGGAAGCTGCTCGCAACATGCCAACAAAGAAGACAGCTCAGCTAGAACGACTGAAGGAGTACGTCGTGTTCATGATTCCGCGGATGGATCTACTATTGCAGTTCTCCATAGTCAAGCCGTTCCGCAAGCTGAAGCTACGCAGTTTCATCTTTGCACAAAAAAAGCTGCGTGAGTTATGTTTGAAGCTGACCGCTCAAGCAGGAAGACGAACACTCGTGGGTTTTGGTGATTGGAGCAATCAAGACATCGGTGGTCTTATCAAGAAGTGTCCGTCTGGGCCAGTGAAGCCGTTGGAGCGCATGCTCCGACAGTACTGTCGAGTCGAGTCAGTTGACGAGTTCAGGTCAAGCAAGTTGCACGAGCGCTGTCATACGCCTCTCAGTCATCAATACTCCAAACGCATGTGTCGAGACGGCATCGAGCGTATTCTCAAGGTTCATGGTGTACTCCATTGCAAGAACAATGGCTGTCATGGTATGACTGTGAACCGAGACAACAACGCGTCCAAGAACATGCTGTTACTTCTCCAGCTTCAGATCTAGAACAACGATCGACCTCCAGCGTTCTGCAGATCGTGAGAATGTAGCAAGAAAAACAAGTGTCCACGAGTGCCGTAGTGATACGGAGGCTCGTAATATCCTATAGGACAGCCTGCTCAGGCACTGTTACGAGATCATCGAGAAGAAAAAAATAGGTAGTCACCCTAGATTTTCAAAGGTGACATTCTCGGTGAATCCCGTAATATTTAAGTCGAGTATCTTCGTTTTACCGCGCAACCGAAGTTGGCCTCTCTGCTTCCCGAACATCACTTTTAACTCCGTTCGATCACAAAGAGCAGCACTCATACCTACTGTTAATAGATTCGTGCTGGACTGACTGTACATTAAGCACGAATTTTCATTGTTTGAATATTCGAACCCACAAGTGACCCAGTCGATAGCGATTACAGCATTATCTGCTGTCACCGACGGTCTTGTCGCTCCCGAAGGATACAATTTTAACCGTTTTCACTTGTGTCGCCCTGGTTCCTAATCCTAAGCCTAAGCTTAAGTTTAAGGACCGCACGAGGACTGTCATCCTCGTTATGCATGGCCACTCGCTTAATAAGCGAGCCCGACCATACACGGACTAGGAGATAGCAATATCTCATGTTGATTCATGAGTGTGTTACCACAGGAGCCTCGCGACGCCATACTCCCCTGTTCAGCTCTTGCCTCGAAAAAGCTGCAGCTACCTTCGCTAACGAGTAAAAAGTTGATAGCTTTTGCCTGAATGAAGAACGTGGCCGTGTGGTCCGTGTCGGAGGCAATGGTGGGATGTCAGGCGCACCTCCGTTCTGGCCTGAATAATATACGCTTTATGCTACCTACCAACTCAAGTAGGCAGAGCGGAAATGCTGCGGCGACGGTGCTTCGACTACTGATTACAGTGCTGCTCGGACAGGCTACCTCACCACGGATTGAAAGGTTGATCCCCCGTCAAGGGGGATACCTTCTCTTCTTTGACGGAGGCTCGCGCGGAACCCCTGGCCCACTACTCTATAGTGTAGCTCAGGGAATGGATATTGTCGTTCGCCACGCATAACATAATATACCTTACTTACTTAAAAAGAACCCCTGGCCCGGGTGGATCAGGATCGGTCCTCCTAAAGGTTCACATACACCTGAGGCAAGCATGGCTTACGGAAATCCATGTACCACCAACAATGTTGCCGAGTACATGGAGTTGATTCATAGGCTACGCTACGCGAAGCAACACAGTTGCGAACCCTTACACATAGTGGGGGATAGCGCAATGATCATTAGGTAGCAGCTGGGACATCACTCACCAAACAACAGGAGGCTGGCAGCACTATATTTTCAATCCAAACGCCTTGCTGACATAATGGCGATCTCCAGTTGGACACATCACTATCGAGCATACAACAAAATGGCCGACCTTGCGGCCAACCACGCTATGGACTCCTCGACATCGACGCAGTACGCTTTCCCGACCTCACGACGCACGGGAGCAGAACTCAACGAATGAATGGAAGGCGACGTCCAGCACTGGTTCGACCATCGCTTACGCGAAGATGGCAACGACCCAGTCTCTCGTAACGATTTGGCTGTCTCCATGGGACACCTTATGCGTCAATATTTGTAAAGGTCGTGGTGAAGACGCCTTCAGCGTCTTCACCTTGACATCACTCCCCGCTGAAACCACTATAGTGGCGTAACTGGGAGAATGGATATTCTAGTTCGTTCTTCGTAACATAATATACCTCACTGTCATCATCATCATCATCGTGTCGGAGGCAATGAAGGAGGAAGTGTAATTTAGATATAGTTCACGGGCACGAGATACGTTAAAGTGCCCGGAGGGTTGGTACGTTCCTGGGTATAATGCGAAACTGTACATGTATAGACCTGGATCGGTAGAAGCGCCGATATTGGCTCCGCCGAACTGGTATGGGATATAGGAGTTGAAGAATTGAGCAGGGAATTCAGAGAATAGATCTACAGAGTGTGCTTGTAGACGTAAAAGTGTGATATGTGCCGTTTCTTTCTTGATATTTAACTTTGTGGATGCACCAATGACATTGGCTTGCACTTCGGACGTGTTTGCTACGGCGCAGAAACGATGCCAGTCTTTCATGTGGTTGGATACAGCTGTAGCTTGTGAACCGGGCCGCGACGACGGCATTGCGACGAAGATTGACTGTAGGTTGGAATCCAAACATAAGGGTTTCAATCGGCCACTTGAGCGCTTGGAGATGAATGTTGTCCGAGCTCTTGTTGAGGTTTTGCTGTTGACGGCGGCGTACACGGACGAGCGTGAACGCAACGCGGTCAATAAAGATATCGTGTACTTCAGGAAGTACAAACATGTTGTTGATGTAGAGATCAAACGTAGCAATTTGTGGAATGGAGAGCGTAGGAACGGAGATGGCCGTGGTAGCACCAGGGTTGATGATCGCGTGGTAAATGTTGGCAGCTTCCGTAAGCTTGAACGATACAAAACGCTGGCCGTATGGAACCGACACGGAAGGGAATGCAAGGCGAGCATCCGTGTCGAACCAGAAGAGAAGAGGGATCCAAAGGTTAAGATCTTCGTGCGACTCTTTGAACGTCTGGTAGCCGTTGTACACTTCTGTACGAGTATGCATCGTGATTGGTGCATTCGAGTCGCTGTCTTCCTGAAGACCAGCCACGGCCTTGAGTGGCGACTCCTGACCCATGCAACGATTCCAGGCAACCTTTTTGTTCTCAGGTACACCAAACTGGCGATGAAGAACATACGACTCGCTAGTATACTGATCAATTGGGTTGGAGTTTACTTCAAACCGAACGTTCTCAAAGATGCGTTCACCAGGGTATTCACAGTGACGGTAAAGAACGCAGTCTGAAGGGTCCACTCGACTACCACTATACGACGTAGTAGGTGCGCGAACTACAATATTGGCAACCATATCCGCAAAGAAGTTTCCGTATTGAGGAATCGAAATCGATACCTCTGAATCAAACGTGACATTGTTTGCTGACACTTTAAAGTACTGAAACGCAATCGCGACGTAGGGTTTATGATGCGAATTTACAAACAAAACATGTGTCCGTTCAAGGTCAGCAAGTGAAGGATTCGTATCCGCCTCACCCGCAGCGGCACGACGAGCCTTCACATTCGTGATGTTGTCGCGCAGCACGCTGTTCGCCAGCAATAGCTGGTCCATGCGCCCATAATTGCTTACTAATGTGAAGACGCCGCCGGACGAGATGGCACGCATGTGGCCGTGTGACAGGAATCCGTTGACCAAAAATCTGCATATGGTGTCCTGATGCAGCGACTCCACCATTTTCACAAACTTCTCTGGAAAACTATATAGCTTCAACACCATCAGTAGGAAAATTCGGCTCAGCGAATCGTATGCTTTCGCGAAATCAAGTAAGAGGGCAATCGCTTTCGCGAGCGCCGGCTTTGTCTGTGCCAGCAATTTGAGCGCCGCAAATGTGTCAATCGTTGTGTGGATTGATCGACCCAGTACGAACCTGCTTGCAGCGGGTGGACAATTCCTGGCAGCAAGAACCTCAGTCGTACAGCAAAAACCCTGAAGTAAATCTTGTAATCGGAGTTCAGAAGTGCAATGGGGCGGTGGTCCAATGGCCTGGACGCCTTTCAGCACAACCTGCACGCAATGAAGCACTCACTCGTGATCGTGCCAAAGGAGGAAGTGCGACGTCGCCAGGTGTTGCCATGGCTGTGATTCTGAACGAGTCTGCAATTATCGTTGGCCTACAATTAGGGATGCGAGTTTAGCAGCGCAAACAATCAACCAAATAAACATCGGAAGCTTGTCTGCACTTAGCGCTGCAGCTTTGCGTTCCAACGATCAGAAAAAAAATGTGAATGAATGGATTTGTGTATTTTGAACACTGTGCTGCCAAAGCTATTTGAATGGAACTCAGAAAGGACCTCTCGTTAGAGCCTCTAACTTGCCACTTGGGGAGGTCGACCTACCATGGAACGCTCTCACCCGCGTAGCTGATGAACTTACCCGTGTCGGCCAAGGTTACCTTGTCAATGACAGAGATCAAGCCCGAGGCACTCTCGTCCGGCGTGATCACGCCAGAGTGGGTGTTCATATCCGTGATGACGTACCCTGGACACAGGATCACCATTCCGATGCTGTCGCCCTTGAGGTCATGCGCGAGGCAAAGGCTGAGCGTGTTGAGCGCGGATTTCGAGGTGCGGTAGGCGTAGTAGCCGTACGACTCGACGTTCGAGCCGAGGCTACCAGCAGTCGACGAGATTTGAGCGACGAGCGAACTTCCGTTCTTGGCGACAGCGCGCTTCAAGTGCGGGATAAACGCACGAGTGGTCAAGAACGGACCTACGCTATTCACTTCGAAGTGATGGAACAGATCTTCTTTCGTCGTCCCCGCGAGGTCAGCGTGAATTGCGATGCCGGCATTGTTGATCAGCAAGTCAATGGCCTCGTCCTTAAGCTCCTCGGCGGCGTTCACAATCGACGTTTCGTCACTCGTGTCCAATTGCACGATTTTGTATGGTGACAAGTTTTTCAACTACACCAGTCACCGCAAAAAGAGAAAAGACATTGCGTCGGTCAGTGAATAGAGCAATCACAAATGCAACACACATGCAAAAAATGCCATCAAAGCTTCCTCTCGCACCTTCTCGGCATTGTTGATGTCACGTGTCGCGCCAATGACGTTCCACCCGAGTTTGATGTAGTGCTGCGCAAGCGCAAGGCCAATGCCACGGGTGCTTCCAGTGATCAATACCGTCTTTCCAACCATACTTGCTAGTGTTGTTGTTGCTGAGTGGAACTCGTTTTCAGGAATGAGAGAGAGAGAGAGAGAGAGAGAGAGAGAGAGAGCGAAGTTGGGTCTCACTTGCAGTTTCACATCGGTTTGCTCCAAAGACTACTATTCACCCATCCCTAATCTCCTCCAGCGGAGTAATCACATTTTATATTG
>GL376610.1:353973-390037 GCA_000143045.1 Globisporangium ultimum DAOM BR144 | reverse complement strand
GCAGCCGACGTTCCCGTAATCAGCAACAGCTCACCAGGGTGAGCAGATCCGGAGGCGTTGTTCAGCATCACCTTTTCTTCAACTTGCTTGGTGACAGTGTTTCTCACCGACAATTGCAGCCACAGCTTTCTCCAAGCAAGTGTGAACTTTGTGGGCTCCATCGCGTATTTTCCTGCAGTTCGTGGCGTCTCAATTTGAATGTACTCGTGGTGAGATTCACCTTCGATACTCGATCGGCCAACAATATCCTTAGAAAGAACTTTCGCAACACTTCCGCGTTGAGATTCAACGCTATCGGTTTTCAAAGCAGACCAGTGCTCGTGCACGCGGATAGAATCATCAGTGACCAATGTGACATCAACTTGTGGGCGTCTCACCCACAAGAGCAAGAACAACGCGATGATACGATACGCAATGTTGATACCCAACAAGATCAAACCGTCTGCCAACGCCGAGCGCCGGCGCAAACCGTAGTAAGCGAGCACCTCAGAGCCCGTTCGAGCGACACAGTTGGCGTTCAACGAGTCACATTCAATATACGCCACACGACCCCAGTAAATCTTCATCAAACCTTCGAAGCCGAACTTGACTGGGGAAATGTAATCAATCCACACGACGTAATCTGGCACGTCATCTTCGTTGACGAACAAACCTCCGAATACCACGAACAGCATCATCAGCACCGCGTACACAACCAAAGCCAGCCAAACGCGGCGGAACAGGCACATCACCACGTAACCAAGGCCAATCGCAGCGCTGCTACCCAAAATCACCATCAGTTGCATGTAGAAGTATACCTTGAAGCCAAAATCGATGTCCATTAACAGGTACACCGGCACGAAGAACACGATCGGCAGAATGACCTCACGAGGAATGCCACACAGACTACGCGAGATGTACCACGAAATCACGTAGTACCACCCACCGCGGTGTTCTCGGCTCATTACAGCCAAATCCATTGGCAAGTGCGCAAACGTGCGGTACGCCATCAAGAAAATGAGCACCAAAATCATGTAGAAGAATGCGCCCGAGGTATTCTGGATGCCGCGCTGCGTCATGTCAAGGTTCAAGTAAATCAAGCCGAAGATCACAGCGATCACGAGGAACCAGATAATCATCCAGAAGAACCACCAGCGGTAGCGAATCAAGCGAATCACATTGCGAGTGATGAGTACGTACAGTTGACCGAAGAAGCCGAGACTGATTTCAGCGTCAGCATTCACACCATCGTCAGCTGGACCAGCTTCGAACGCAGTCTCTTCCACAACAATAGCTGCTTCGCGCTTCGCCCACTCTTCCTTCAGCATCGCCAATCGAGCCGCACCAGCATGGTCCGTCTCGCGACTCTGAACAATCAACAAACGAAGGTAGTAGCCGATTTGGCTCGAGTACGACGGACACTCGTATCCAAGCGAGGCAAAGTATCCGTTCGCCTCCGATGCCTTGCCGTAGAACACAGCCGTACCTTCCGAAAGCAAATACAGGCTATCTGCCAACGCAAACACTTCCGACGTTGGCTGGTGCACCGTCACAATGACTGTTCGGCCGCTTCGAGCAATCTGCTGCAGTTTCGACATCACGATCTCCGCCGACAAACTGTCCAAGCCGGACGCTGGCTCTTCCACCAGCAGGACCGATGGGTTCGACAGCATCTCCGTCGCAATCGACAGAAGCTTTCGCTCCCAGCCGAACATACCTCCGATCAACGCGTCTCGGCGGTGCATCAAACCAACCTCTTCGATGATCTCGTCCACGCGCAGCATGTACTGTTCTTCAGTGAACGACTTGCCGAGTCGCAGACGAGCCTGGAAAATCAAGTGCTCGCGCACAGTGATCGTCTCGTAGAACAAGTCTTCTTCGACCACGTACGAGATGTAACGCTTCATCTTGCGAGTCCACAGCATGCCGTTCATACCGATGCTGCCTTGCACACTCGCGTTGCGTCCGCCAATGCACTCGAGCAGCATCTTGCTCTCCGCAGCCGACGTTCCCGTAATCAGCAACAGCTCACCAGGGTGAGCAGATCCGGAGGCGTTGTTCAGCATCACCTTTTCTTCAACTTGCTTGGTGACAGTGTTTCTCACCGACAATTGCAGCCACAGCTTTCTCCATGTAAGGATTAATTTTCTTGCCATGTTTCCATTTTTTCGATCATCGGTTGGAAGTCCATTTTCAAGGTCTTGAACATCCGTGCTGTGCGATACAGCCCGTTGAGAACTGAATCGTTCAGTTGGCTCATGATAATCTTCACTCGTAGAATGCTGGCGTTTAGTAAACACGTCTTCTTCTTCGTCAAAAACACCAGGACCAACAGTAACCGTAGCAACAGCGGAGCTACGCTGCAAGCCGATCGCAAGCGCACCCAGCCCAAAGGTAGGAATCGCAGCAGCAGCAAATCCAACCTGATTTTTTTCATCAAAGTCCAATGCCTCGGACTCTTGCTTGCCGCCGTACGCAGCCGATGCCGCAGCAACACCAGCAGCACCGACCAACACTTCGCCGTCGCGCGAAGCAACACCAGCAGCGCCAGACGAAGCCTTGCGGCCGCTCGTCTCGCTCTCCACAGCCACGTAGCCAGCAGATCCAGCTTGCGATCCAGTCGCGGCGTAGCCAGCCGTCTCGTACTGCGCTTCACCAGCCACCGCCGCGGACTCTTGCTTGCCGCCGTACGCAGCCGATGCCGCAGCAACACCAGCAGCACCGACCAACACTTCGCCGTCGCGCGAAGCAACACCAGCAGCGCCAGACGAAGCCTTGCGGCCGCTCGTCTCGCTCTCCACAGCCACGTAGCCAGCAGATCCAGCTTGCGATCCAGTCGCGGCGTAGCCAGCCGTCTCGTACTGCGCTTCACCAGCCACCGCCGCGGACTCTTGCTTGCCGCCGTACGCAGCCGATGCCGCAGCAACACCAGCAGCACCGACCAACACTTCGCCGTCGCGCGAAGCAACACCAGCAGCGCCAGACGAAGCCTTGCGGCCGCTCGTCTCGCTCTCCACAGCCACGTAGCCAGCAGATCCAGCTTGCGATCCAGTCGCGGCGTAGCCAGCCGTCTCGTACTGCGCTTCACCAGCCACCGCCGCGGACTCTTGCTTGCCGCCGTACGCAGCCGATGCCGCAGCAACACCAGCAGCACCGACCAACACTTCGCCGTCGCGCGAAGCAACACCAGCAGCGCCAGACGAAGCCTTGCGGCCGCTCGTCTCGCTCTCCACAGCCACGTAGCCAGCAGATCCAGCTTGCGATCCAGTCGCGGCGTAGCCAGCCGTCTCGTACTGCGCTTCACCAGCCACCGCCGCGGACTCTTGCTTGCCGCCGTACGCAGCCGATGCCGCAGCAACACCAGCAGCACCGACCAACACTTCGCCGTCGCGCGAAGCAACACCAGCAGCGCCAGACGAAGCCTTGCGGCCGCTCGTCTCGCTCTCCACAGCCACGTAGCCAGCAGATCCAGCTTGCGATCCAGTCGCGGCGTAGCCAGCCGTCTCGTACTGCGCTTCACCAGCCACCGCCGCGGACTCTTGCTTGCCGCCGTACGCAGCCGATGCCGCAGCAACACCAGCAGCACCGACCAACACTTCGCCGCTGATCGTCGTGGTGGTCGTCGCCGACGTCACGCCACCAGCCTCGCCTTGCGCTTCCGTTTCGTATTCGTAGTACTGCACCTCGCCGTCTTGGCCGTCAACACGCACTTGCTGACCCTGAACGCCACCGTGCTGCACAAACTGCATGTTGCCCTTCACTGGCGTCGCGTGGCGGCTTCCCGTCGTTTGCACATGCGTACGCACCACAGGCGAGCGCACCGGAGTGCGCACCGTTGACGTGGTCACGGTCGTCGATTGACCTGGCGAACGCGCTGGCGAGCGCACGACGTATGTAGTGCTGCTGCTACCGCCTTCTCCTTGCACCACAACGTGCGCGTTCTCGCCGTTGCTCACGGTAGACACACCGGAGTGGCCACTGATCACAGCACCTTCCACAGCCATGGCAGATCCGCTCACAATCGCACCGCCAGCAACCGCTTGGCGTTCGCCGCTGATCGTCGTGGTGGTCGTCGCGACGTCACGCCACCAGCCTCGCCTTGCGCTTCCGTTTCGTATTCGTAGTACTGCACCTCGCCGTCTTGGCCGTCAACACGCACTTGCTGACCCTGAACGCCACCGTGCTGCACAAACTGCATGTTGCCCTTCACTGGCGTCGCGTGGCGGCTTCCCGTCGTTTGCACATGCGTACGCACCACAGGCGAGCGCACCGGAGTGCGCACCGTTGACGTGGTCACGGTCGTCGATTGACCTGGCGAACGCGCTGGCGAGCGCACGACGTATGTAGTACTGCTGCTCCCCGTTCGGTGATGTTGGGCTCCATGACCCGCCGGCGAGTCGTGTCCGGGTGTCAAGATGTCGTCAGCATATTTCGTATGCGGCTCGGTGATATGGATGTCATCGGCGTATCGCGTATGCGGCAGGTCCTCGTAGTTGTACTCTTCGTCTTGTTGTTGGTGCTGCTCTCCGTGTTGGTGTTGATGATGAACGCCTCCACGGTGCTGCACCGGGGACCCATGATGGTGGTGGTGGCCCTTGTGCAGGTTCACGAGCGGCATCGCGCGTCCGGGGCTCTTGGTCGGCGTGTGGTCCGAACGCGGCTGATGCGTGTGGTGCGGGTGTCTCGCGGGCGAGCGCACCACTTTGACGCCCAGCGCCGCCGCCGCTTCCGCCGACATCGTCGCCGCGGCAGCAGCCAAAACTTGCTCCTCCTCTCGTTGGTTGGTATTCGCACTCGACATGATCCCTCCTTCTCACAGTTATCGCTTACAAATCGTGTCCTTCTTCGCCAAAAATCGTCGCGCTTCTTCGTCAACAAAATGCGCGTCAAACTGCACGTTTACCTTTTGTTCTTCCTTTCTTCTTCTTCGTTTATCCACAGTCTGCTCACACGGAAATCAACTGTACACAGAGTCGTCCGTACAGTCTGCGTGTGTGGGGAAATATGAATGTGTCGTCGGCGCTTCTCGCGTGGTGTTCGTTCGTACCCGTCGGTCTCTTGCGGCGCGTTGAAGTTTCCTTTTGGACGCGCGCGCGTGCGGAATGGTGAGTCAAACAGACCGAGAATCCGATTGTGAGCCTCCGGCCCACCCGCACTGGCCTCCGCATCTGGGGCCATCGCGCGCGTGCGGAGTGATGCGCGCCGGCTCGTTGTTTTTGTATGGAGCTTTCTGGCCTTTTTGGCATTTTTGGGGCTTTGTGGACGGCAGACGAGCCACAGTGGATCCCACTTTGCTGAAATATAAAAAGAAGAGGACGGTGGCGATCGACACTTTGTACTTCAAGATCGGCGGTTTCAGCCAATGAGAGAACGGGATTTAGTTCGTACGAGCCAATCGGAGCAAAAAACCTCAGCAAACTATACAACGGCACAAAGGAACGAAAAACTACACACATGCGAGTTTGTAAAGCGCTCACTGTCTGTATGGAAATCCGCGAGAATCCATACAATCTTGGCGGCAAATACTTAGCGGCAGAAGAGCCGTCGTATGTCTCGTAGGAAAGAACGCAAAGATAAATATGACGATTGGACGCATGTATTCGAACGTGGACTCTGGTTCAGTTGTGCGTACATGTTCGCCACTTTATTAGCGCTCGCTCACTGTATGTCACAGAATGTCAAAAAGAGTTCAGATCGCGCCATGTCGAACATTAAAAAATGCTGCCATTGAAATGGAGCGACCACGCTTCTACATGCCCCTTTCATTGGTCCACATGCATGCATTGCATACACACACGTTCTTCATACGGTAGGAATAAGAAAGAGATTGAAAAAGAAAAGAGAGAGTGAATGAAACCAGAAATGATGTGCCAGATTATATTTTTGTGCTTCATTCCTTCTCTTCGCTCGTGTTTCAAAACTCGCGGTTGGTTATTCACGTAAATTCTCATCACCTTGGTATAGATATGAGACCCGAGCGAAAGATCGAGGCGTTCTTGCCCTCCTTGCAGTTCTGCTGTATACGCAGCACACCATGCTTGTCCAAGTGATGCACACCAAGTTGGATACTTTTTTTATGTTTTGGCCAGCCGTCAGCTGCCGCTGGAGATAAAAGAGAGATGGATACCTCTTGAAGAGAACCTACACCTGCCAGCAAATCAAAGACAATTGGTGGCTACGTAGTCAAGCCATGACCAACCACCTCTGTGCCCGCATTGGGATTGTGTTGCCGTATAAAACTCGTTTCGAGGAGGCGTACAACAGCGGAGATGGATCCTCTCCGAATCCAAAAAATACGTTCCAGTGCTTCGGCTGCAAGTTGCACTGTGGTCGGCGGCGCAACCCAACGAGATACCTACACTTTCAAAAACATTCCTTGCTCGAATACTGAGGTGTTCCGTGGGATCGTTCCACAATAATTGAAAGTCCCCCATGCATAGCGAAAGCCGCGATATGGACCTCGTGACATTTGACAGATGTTCAAACGCTAGACGAGGCGACTAGAAACCCGCGAAAAAGAGGGGAAATGCAAGTGTGGGGAGACATGCAAAATATGGAAAACAGCGACAGAGATGAGAAAAGGAAATACGTGTGGGCGTGTGCATGCGCCGATCTGCGCCCCCATCCGTCTGTCGTACAATTTTGCTCATGTCAAGGGGTGGCGTGAGAGGAGAGTGTGCGGTACGGTACCATTTGCAAACACGTGTGTGAGTGACGGTCACTAATTTTGCCATGACCCACTAACGAAAGAAATCCGCACATCGAGCAGCTTAGCACATGACCTCCACCAGTGAAATGCATGTACTGTAGCTTATTAGAGAGGCATTCAATTGCAACAGGTAGACTTGACGGTACAGCATAACATTTCCACCATATGTGCGGTCTTTCACAGTGTGAAAGGTTTCGCCATAGGTGCCTTTTCTGCTATCTATTTTAAGGGGTATCAAAAGAAAGGAGGTTCATTTGCACATGGCAATGACCTGCTCGCTCGCTCTCTGTGGCACAAACCAGAACCCAGACACAGTTGATGGAGCAGGAGAAAGTACAGTTCCAGTACTGAAACCATTTGCAACACCTCATAAAGTGAACATAAACGGGGTGTTTGCGAACCAAAGCGAAGCCATTTTGTGCTGGACTCACAACGCACGCCACACGTTCAGACCGCTTGTGCAGGCCCGTCTACGGGCGCTACGAGGGGTAGGTGTTTACAAACTACATTAACTTAGACAATATTGTCAACACGTCAACACAAGTTCGCACAAGTTTATAAATGACGCTCAATTTATGCGAATATATCAATTCAAAGACTGGTATAGGGCATTCAAGAGAGAGAAGGTCATTCTATTTAACTTATGATCTACATATAGTTTAAGAATTCCAGAGTCTCATTAACACTGCTGAGAGTGAGGTGTTTCTAAGTTCTGACGGTGTGGCACCGACGTCATTTTCGAGTAGATCTGCGACTTGGGACATAAGAACTCGATCATTTCCCCGCGATTCGTCGGTGAGTATCTTCGCACTCTGGGAGTTCATTGCCATGTTGGTATAGGGCATTCAAGACCAAATTTTAGAAGAGGGATAATTACTGTAGCACATCTGGATCCTTTAGGGTCATAAATGGCTTTTCTGTTCTTATAGACGTTGGTACATATTGCCTCCGCTTGCGAAATAGGAGAACGTTGCCATGTACTCTCGCGTTGATAATGAAACCTTGGCAACCTCTCTACAGTAGCATCTCCACGGACAAGGTGCAGATTCTGTTCAACACACTTGGCTGCTCTTGAGCTTCTTGGACGCCCCTTCATCAATTACGAATGACAGTTATTTTTAGTGTTCGCTTTCCTGCAAAAAGGGACTTGTCGTCGCCCTATGAAGCGCTGGACTGAAGCTGAGTTTTTCGTCATGGGAGACTTGACTCAGCGAGTGCAGGTTCTTCTGCTTGCGGCGCTGCAGCTTCGGTGCGCGTACTGTAAGCAGGTGTCGCCTTTTTTTATATCGTGATAACGATTGCAAAGGTGTACCCACCGCCTGCACCACAAGACGCATATGCGATGTTCATGTGCATCTCAGTAAACCACGATGGTAGCTGCCAGCTGCTTCACGAGCTCACAACAGATCAGACTCGTGGATGGAGAATGGAGTCGTGAACAAACGGCGGAAATGTGCAACATTACTTTATATACGGGCGTTGTCACTCAATAAGAAAAAAAGCCGTATTCTTACTTGGTCTTTCGCAAGTTCAACCAGAGACCGAAGAAGCCGATAGTACGGAAGCCCACGTTGATCGCCAACAGAATCATCGCGTCGCCGAGAGCCGAGCGGCTCACCATGCTGTAGTTCTGAAGTACTTGCGCACCAGTACGCGCGACGCAGTTTTCGATGGCTTCGTCGCACGGGATGCTCGATACTTGGCCCCAGTAGATCTTCATCAGTCCCTCAAAGCCATACTTAATCGGCGAAATGTACTGGATCCACACGAAGTAGTCTGGCGCGTCCGCTGAGTTCAGGAACAATCCACCGAAAAGTAGGAACGGCAAGATGATCACGACACCTACGATTGGTGCAATGTCGACACGGCGGCACAAGCAAGATACCATGTAACCGAGACCAATCGCCGTGCTGTTAACGAGGATGATCATCAACTGCATGTAGAAATACGCATCAAAGCCCTGACCGATTCCAATGAGGAAGTACGCCGGCACGAAGAACACGATTGGCAACAAGATTTGCATTGGAAGCTCACTGAGATTCTTGGAAATGTACCAAGAGAAGAGATGATAAAGCCCCGCTCGGTATTCACGCATTACGATCGGCAACTCCATTGGTACCGCAACGAAGGTTGGGCTGGCTGAACTGAACGTTTGGTTGACAATGATGAAGAAGAACGCGCCGACGAAGTTCTGGATACCAGTCTGGTCCAGATCCAGTTGCAGGTATATCAAGCCGACGATCACCGCGATGAAAATTGTCTGGAAAATTGCAGCACGGAAACCGATCTTATCGCGAACAATACGGATTGTGTTACGCGTCGCAAGAACGCCGATTTGTCCGAACGAGTGCAATCGAGGGTCTTCATACATGTCGTCACTATCGCTTAACACAACCTCATGGCTCACTGAATCATCCTTTGACGCCGGAGCATCATGATGCTGAGCTCTCCATGCTTCCTTCAGACCTTCCACACGAGACACACCAGCTTCATCTGTAGCCTTGTCCATCACCACCAACTGACGCATGAAATAGTCCGTCGGATTCAAGTACGGAGGACACTGGTACCCCAACGAGGCAAAGTACTGCACCGACTCGGAGCCCTTGCCATGGTACACTGTCGCACCGTCCGACAGCAAATACAGCTGGTCGAACAACGCAAACAGCTCGGACGATGGCTGATGGATCGTGGCGATCACGGTTCTGCCGTCGCGCGCGATCTGCTGCAGCTGCGACACCACAGTCTCCGCCATGAAACTATCGAGACCCGACGTCGGCTCGTCCACGAACAGGATCGACGGGTTGGTGAGGATCTCCGCCGCGAACGACAGACGCTTGCGCTCGCCACCCGAGATGCCTCGCAGCGTCGGACCGCCAATCAGCGTGTCGCGACACTTCATCAACCCGAGCTCTTCCATCACGGTGTCCACGCGGTTGAGATACTGCTCTTCCGTGAACGTGGCTCCCATGCGCAGACGCGCCTGGAACACCAAGTGTTCGCGCACCGTGATGGTTTGGTAGAACAGGTCGTCTTGCATGACGTACGACGTGAGGCGCTTCATGCTCTTGGACCACGGCTGACCGTTCACAGTGATGCTTCCTTCAATATCCTTGTTGCGTCCCGAAATGCAGTCGAGTAGCGAGCTCTTGCCGGCACCCGAGGGTCCCATGATGACGAGGAGCTCACCTGGTTTCGCATATCCGTTGACGTCATTCAAGATCACTTTCTCTTGCATGTCCTTGGTCTTTTCGTTCTTGACGTTGACTTTGAGCGAGAGGTTTTTCCACTCGAGCGTGAACTTTGGCGCGTCCGTCTGGTGCTTGGAGCCATTCTTGGGCGTCTCGATCTGTACAAAGTGGTGCTGCGGTGCCGACGACGGCAGCTCCAGTTGATGGTCTGGAGTGACGAGCGCCTTCGACGCCGAGTCGCGGTGGTGCAGCGCGGTGGTCGCCATGTTTGTCTCTGGTTCTGGCGGAGCTGTAGGCGGTCGAGGGGAAATGGGAGAATGAGAGCGGATTTGAACACGCCAATGGTCGCGCGCCGGCTCCTGTCGCTCCAATGCCCTGCCGCATTGCTCTTGCAAATGGGAAATTGGTTCAATTCGATCGATGTATTAAAGATAAACAGGGATGTTAAAAATCATTAAATTAAATTTAAATAGATAAAAAGGGTTTTTGTAAAATTGGAAGGAATTTTAAGGAGTGCGGGGTTTCCATTTGCAAGCCAACGTCAGTCGACCGACCATCATTCCCACGGCAAGATTGCCTTTCGATTAGCTCAAATATAGCCAATCAGATGATCACAGTGAAGGTGAGTAATCATTTCAAAGGCCTCATAATCTGGTTGCGGGTAGGGGTGTTTATTAGACTTCGAAACCAATCGAATTCCTGGCAGCACCACTCCCCTCTCTTCAACAAGCCTTTGATGATTAGTATAGTTGAGTATTACTAAATAACAATTTTGTAGTTTGTACTAGAATACTTGATCAGTTGCTTTATAATCGAATGTATACTTTACTTTGTCAAATTCTAATATGGAGGGACACGATCTACACTCTCGGCTCAACAGTTCAGACCGTTCAGGCAAAAAAGGGGAAAAAACAGGAGAGAGCACCCACTGTCTCTAGTCGCCAGACAATCGTCCGCCGCGTTCGCTAAAGCTGCTTGCTGCACGCGCGTGCTTTGTTGCATTCTCACTCGCGCGTGCACTGTCAGCCACCACGCTAGGCAGCCGCACACTATAGCGTATTTCAATGGATGTGACGCACGGAGGTTTTGCGTCAGGTTCACTACTGAAAGGCTCGTGGAGGCTCCTTTTGAAAATGATGCGTTCATGAAGGCGGCGCTGGCGAAGAAACAAAGGACAATAACGATTTGTTCATGCAGTTTGGACCTACGTATGCGATCAACCTTGAAGCAGTTTGACGAGAACTATTGACATATAAGAGGAGTTCCTTTCTTTGTGTGCACATGCAGCCTTACAATCGAAACTTTCAAAGTGAACGGTGCAACAAGGTCCATTATGGTGACGGAATTTTTGTCTGATTGCACGACAACTCTAGTCATCAGGTTCGCGATTTGCCACGCAAAGACACAGATTCGCTTTTGCATCACTTATGTGTGTCCTATCAAGATGGATTTTAAGCCTCACGCGGTGTCTAACACTTTGGGATGGCGCTGCTTGCGTCGACAATGAAAGATAGATGAAGTCGCTGAAATTACTGAAGCAAGGAAGAGATATGGAAAGCACCAACTCATTTGCCTTCCTGATATTCAGGCGTCTCTCGTTTATCGAGAGGACGAGCTTGCGAGATCATGCAATCAACTTTACTCGAGCCGTCCCATTTCCAATTTCACCTCATCCACCCACAGGAATGACTCAAAGAGTATTCAAGGTTATGGATTTATCTATGACTACGGAAAGAAGGCAAAGGGCTACGGTTGCCACCACGAGAGCTATAGCAACTACAAGAGCAAGGGGAAGTACAGACACTACGACTGCAGCTACGGCAGGAAGAACTACGATGGCTACAGCAGATACTACTTGTACGGAATGATCAATCGCGTGCGACCAAACATCGGTGCCAGAGTATGATGAACATAGATAGCTTGGCTGTGGTACATACATAGGTTGTTGCGGATACTATGCACATAATATGCACAATTATGTCCCAAGTCGCAGATCTACTCGAAAATGACGTCGGTGCCACACCGTCAGAACTTAGAAACACCTCACTCTCAGCAGTGTTAATGAGACTCTGGAATTCTTAAACTATATGTAGATCATAAGTTAAATAGAATGACCTTCTCTCACATAATATGCACAATCGTGCTGATGAGTGATGGTCATTCAAGACATGCGCACTTATAATCACGAGTGATTGTCGTTTCGGAGCAATCACTGACCGAAAACTGATACCGAGTCATGTATGATATGGACCTTGTCACTTTCTGCGCGATAATATAAATGAAACTTTTCATCTCGTACATGCGTGCAAGCATAAGAAAATACTTTTCGAATGACAAGTTGCCGCTTACGGATTGCATTTCCCAAGACAAATTACATTTCAGTGAATACGAAGAGGCGAATGCTACTTGGACAGCAACGGCGATTAAGAGCAAAGGTATCAGAAGCATTCTTACTTTGTCTTTCTCAAGCTCAGCCACAAGGCCACGAAACCGACAACGCGGAAGCCCACGTTGATTGCCAACAGAATCATCGCATCACCGAAAGCTGATCGGCTCACCATGCTGTAATTCTGAAGCACTTGCGCACCAGTACGCGCGACGCAGTTTTCGATGACTTCGTCGCACGGGATGCTCGATACCTGACCCCAGTAGATCTTCATCAATGCTTCATAACCGTACTTGATTGGCGAAATGTACTGGATCCACACGAAGTAGTCTGGCGCGTCCGCTGAGTTCAGGAACAATCCACCAAAGAGCAGGAACGGCAAGAGGACCACGATGCCTACGATTGGCGCAATCTCGACGCGGCGGGTTAGACACGATACCATGTAGCCGAGACCAACCGCCGCCATATTGATCAGGACAACCACCAGCTGCATGTAGAAATACACATCGAAACCATGGCCAAAGCCAATTAAGAGGTACACTGGCACGAAAAGCACAATCGGCAGCAGGATCTGCATCGGCAGCTCACTGATGTTCTTGGAGATGTACCAAGAGATGAGGTGGTAGAGCCCCGACCGGTATTCGCGCGTAACAATTGGTAGCTCCATGGGCACAGAGATGAACGTCGGGTTGGCCGCACTGAAGGTTTGGTTGACAACGATGAAGAAGATAGCGCCAGCATAGTTCTGGATGCCCGTCTGGTCAAGATCTAACTGCAGATAAATCAGTCCGACAATCAGAGCGATAAAAAGCATCTGGAAAATCGCAGCACGGAAACCGATTTTGTCGCGCACCAGTCGTGCCACGTTTCGCGTTGCCAGAACTCGAATCTGGCCAAGCGTGTGCAAATGAGAGTCCACATACTTTTCATCACCATCGAGCACCACTTCAAATCGCGCCGTAGCCGATTCGTCATTCAATGCCGCAATCTCATGCCGACACGCTCTCCACGCTTCCTTCAGACTTTCCACACGAGACACACCAGCTTCATCTGTAGCCTTGTCCATCACCACCAACTGACGCATGAAATAGTCCGTCGGATTCAAGTACGGAGGACACTGGTACCCCAACGAGGCAAAGTACTGCACCGACTCGGAGCCCTTGCCATGGTACACTGTCGCACCGTCCGACAGCAAATACAGCTGGTCGAACAACGCAAACAGCTCGGACGATGGCTGATGGATCGTGGCGATCACGGTTCTGCCGTCGCGCGCGATCTGCTGCAGCTGCGACACCACAGTCTCCGCCATGAAACTATCGAGACCCGACGTCGGCTCGTCCACGAACAGGATCGACGGGTTGGTGAGGATCTCCGCCGCGAACGACAGACGCTTGCGCTCGCCACCCGAGATGCCTCGCAGCGTCGGACCGCCAATCAGCGTGTCGCGACACTTCATCAACCCGAGCTCTTCCATCACGGTGTCCACGCGGTTGAGATACTGCTCTTCCGTGAACGTGGCTCCCATGCGCAGACGCGCCTGGAACACCAAGTGTTCGCGCACCGTGATGGTTTGGTAGAACAGGTCGTCTTGCATGACGTACGACGTGAGGCGCTTCATGCTCTTGGACCACGGCTGACCGTTCACAGTGATGCTTCCTTCAATATCCTTGTTGCGTCCCGAAATGCAGTCGAGTAGCGAGCTCTTGCCGGCACCCGAGGGTCCCATGATGACGAGGAGCTCACCTGGTTTCGCATATCCGTTGACGTCATTCAAGATCACTTTCTCTTGCATGTCCTTGGTCTTTTCGTTCTTGACGTTCGTTCTAAGCGTCAAATGCTTCCATTCTAAAACAAACTTTGGTGCATCACGTTGATACTTGGCGCCGCTGGTCTTGGGTGTCCCAATGTTCACAAAGTGGTGCTGCGAAGCTGGCATCTCGAGCTGATGGTCTTGGGCGTTGGATGGTTGCACCACGTCGCGGTGCTGGAGCGTGTTGGTCGACATAAAATCTCTTGTGTCGTTGTAAAAAGAGATGTTACTGGTCTGGAGCAAATCAAACTGTGAGACTCGTCAGTGACATGCTCGCCACTTTCCCCCCTTCGCTCGTGCGTCTCTATTGACTACTGGAGACCAAAGCGAAGAGGTACGTTTACCAACATTCTCAACGGTGCGTTGATTCGAGTGTTCCGTTTTTGGGTAATCATTTTATTTCAGCCAATCAAATAAGCGTAAGGGGCGAGTAATCCACTTCAGCTTTGATACCATAAACAGCGCACAATTCGAGATGCTTACTCGCGCAGAAAACCCTTTACTAGCATTATCCTGTATAAATGAAATTTTTACTAAAGACAAATACCACAACCTGTTCTATTTGTGACTTTGTTCTATTCGAATGCAACTTGCTGGGATTGATGCTCAATGCCAACCATTTGGCGTGCAAGAGAGAAGGAATGATCCTCGTGCGACGTTGGAGCCAACAAGGGACAAGAACAACGCAGAACGCAACACTGGAGAATATTTTTTTTCTCATAGGCGTGTTTTGCACCCCATGATGCCAAATGGACCATAAAAAAATAAAAAAATAAAGAGGAGTACTGTTCCTGACAGTTTGGTCACGTTACTGTAACTGGGTATGTTGATACGGATGATGGTTCCTTTTAAATGGCTTTCGACGCACCAGTGTGACTGTCTGGCTGTCTACAGCGTTCATCTGCTGTACCAGTTGTGCATACGCCAACCATTAAGCAGGGTGAAACCACAGTGATCGGCCCATTTTGCTCTTCAGGAATTCTGGAGTGTGGGACAATCATTTAAGAGCTTCGGGTTCGAGATCCCTCACAGACACACACATACACACTCGTAATCCGGATTAGGTATGGCAACTGACATGTTTCTGGGAGTACTGTTGTAGCACCACCCTTTGTGACCGAATCATGCGTCAATGGCACCGATTCTGAACCTCTGACCCACCTGAGGTCAGGTTCTTTGCTATTCTAACCTGACCTGAGATATTACCAGATGCAGGATGTTACTCATGAGCTGCCTAAGTTGAAGGAATGGAACACAAGTCATCTGTTTAAAATACGTCTCCAAACGCTCATCAAAAACGCCTTGTACTTCGACAATTTGCATCAGGCGCCACAGTACCTGGGACATCGACTGCTCACATAACTAACTCGCTGGTATGGGATACGAGTCCATCCATCTCGCGCTAATAAGTCCAGTCCGCAGCACCACCATCTGAGGGCAATTGTAGCCACACGGCGTTATATCTCCAAAGTGGTATTGTCTCAAATGACCATCACTCATTGGATCTGGATACTGTACCGTGTTTTAGAGAGGGTATTCAAGTTAGCAACAAGCAAAATGCGTGGATTAATCCATTTCGAAATGTTCTGTCAATGCCAAGTTGTCCACAATGCAATGCTTGTCTGATAAGACTCTACTTGGTCTTCCTCACGCTGAGCCACAAGCCAAGGAAGCCAATCGAGCGAAAGGCGACGTTAAGCGCCAGCAGAAGCATCGCGTCGACGAACGCCGATCGATTCATCATGCTGTAGTTCTGAAGCATTTGTGCACCCGTGCGAGCGACGCAGTTCTCAGTGGCCTCATTGCAAGGAATGGTGGCGACCTCCTTCCAGAAGATCTTCATCAATGCGTCAAAGCCGTACTTGACCGGGGAGATGTACTGAATCCAGACAAAGTACGCGGGTGAATCGTCCGAGTTCATGAGCAATCCACCGAAGAGCACAAATGGGAGCAGGAACAGAACCCCGACGACTGGCGCGACCGTGATACTGCGACACAAGCACGACACCATGTAGCCGAGACCAATCCCACAGCTGTTGACGAGCATCAGGATCACTTGCATCGAGATGTACATGTCGAAGCCGTGTCCAAAGCCGACGAGAAGGTACACGGGGGTAAAGTACACAATCGGCAGCAGGATCTGCATCGGCAGTTCGCTCACATTCTTGGAAAAATACCACGACATGAGATGGTACAACCCCGCTTGATATTCGCGCATCACGGTCGGAAGCTCCAAGGGAACAGAGATGAAGCTCGGGCTTGCCGTACTGAAGATCTGGTTGATCACGACGTAGAAGAGGACCCATGATGACGAGGAGCTCACCTGGTTTCGCATATCCGTTGACGTCATTCAAGATCACTTTCTCTTGCATGTCCTTGGTCTTTTCGTTCTTGACGTTGACTTTGAGCGAGAGGTTTTTCCACTCGAGCGTGAACTTTGGCGCGTCCGTCTGGTACTTGTCACCGCTAGTCTTAGGCGTGTCGATGCCCACAAAGTGGTGTTGAGCGTGTAGATCAATCGGCCGGTCGTCTTTGGGTGGTTGCATTGAGTCAGAGTTGCTTTGCATTGTTCAGCTCTCCGATCACGTTCTTGAGTAGGCTTGATTACTGCTGGTGAAATTAAGGAGTGGATGGGGTCGGTCAGTGTGCTATTTGCCGTAGGATTATCCGCGCGACAGCTCCCAGTCTGGCGTGCAAGGTTGTCAACAGATCCACCAGTAGTAGCCAATCAGATGGCGGCACTGGGAGTGATTATCTTGGTTCATAGTGGAGCAATCCGTATGCGACATGTCGTGGTCGTACAGTAATGCTCCTCAATATTTGTTGAACCGTATACCGGTACGCAGGTCAATATCAATTTAAACAGCTTTTACAATACACGTTTGCTCAGTATGAATTCAATAGACCATAGGTTTACTAATATTTTTTGTACGCTATTCCATTAAGGCTGTTTGTGTTGCATTGAATCACACGCGGATCCAGGACTTAATCTTGACGGACAACTCAGCCTCCCATGCGTAGGATACGTGAATGGCGGGACCATCAGCTCAGTGCCTTGGGGCGTGGTCTTGGCCACACCAATCAACAACATGGCTGACGACTGCCAATGAATCCGAGTCGCTTTGGGTCGACCAGAATGTGGCCTTAACCTGACGTCTACAAACTAATCACGAGACACGGTACGCACCCATGCGAGCCACTGCATATTGTCGACGGCAACGCGATAATGCAAATGCAATAAGCAACCACCGCTGGCTGCCTTGTATCATCGGTCGAAATGAACCGCAGATACATTGGCAATCTCCCGCTGGAGCCACCACTACCGATCGTTCATGTGATTAGTGAATTCGCCGTTGTGATAGTGCCAGGATGGCGTGTTCGCTTTCGACGAAACATAGTACGACGGTCCGCAGAGTTGGCAGCACCGCACACAGACATTATGGCTGCAGTGGCTGATGGTCATATGGCAACAATCATTCCTCGTCGTCGCCTCGGACTGTTCCTACTTGAAGAGCTCTGATTGATCCGAACAAGTGCAACGACTAAAAAGGGAAAGAGTTGTCTGTTGATAGCACCACGAACCACACGATGCTGCAGTGCCGAGTACGCATCGGAAAAGCCTGTTTCACCTGCTCCACTTTCTCATTCTCCAATTTGCTCTACATCCACCAAGCTGCCGTGGTCCAAGAACATGAAGCGCCTCACGTCGTACGTCATGCAAGACGACCTGTTCTACCAAACCATCACGGTGCGCGAACACTTGGTGTTCCAGGCGCGTCTGCGCATGGGAGCCACGTTCACGGAAGAGCAGTATCTCAACCGCGTGGACACCGTGATGGAAGAGCTCGGGTTGATGAAGTGTCGCGACACGCTGATTGGCGGTCCGACGCTGCGAGGCATCTCGGGTGGCGAGCGCAAGCGTCTGTCGTTCGCGGCGGAGATCCTCACCAACCCGTCGATCCTGTTCGTGGACGAGCCGACGTCGGGTCTCGATAGTTTCATGGCGGAGACTGTGGTGTCGCAGCTGCAGCAGATCGCGCGCGACGGCAGAACCGTGATCGCCACGATCCATCAGCCATCGTCCGAGCTGTTTGCGTTGTTCGACCAGCTGTATTTGCTGTCGGACGGTGCGACAGTGTACCATGGCAAGGGCTCCGAGTCGGTGCAGTACTTTGCCTCGTTGGGGTACCAGTGTCCTCCGTACTTGAATCCGACGGACTATTTCATGCGTCAGTTGGTGGTGATGGACAAGGCTACAGATGAAGCTGGTGTGTCTCTTGTGGAAAGTCTGAAGGAAGCGTGGAGAGCGTGTCGGCATGAGATTGCGCCAATGAACATCGACTCAGCGAACGTTGAAGTCGTGTTAAACGACGGCGGCGACTCTCATTTGCACACGCTTGGTCTAGTTGGTATACTTACTAGTTGTAATACGACAAGTCTGCTTCGCGACAAATCGGCTTTGGAATGCGATTGGTTTTACCGTGTTCATCTCGCTAATCGTTGGACTCATTTACATGCAATCGGATTTTAATCAGAATGGCATCCAGAACTTTGCTGGTGCATTCTTCTTCATTGTCGTCGTCTTGTGGTATTTTTCCAAGAACCTGAGCGAGCTACCGCTGCAAATGCTCTTGACCATCGTGTTCTTCGTCCCCGTGTACTTTCTCGTCGGCATTGAACATGGCTCCAACGTGTATTTCCAGATGCAGCTGATCATGATCCTCGTCAACTGTTGCGCTGTCGGCAGCTCCTCATTAGCTTCAACAACGACGCACTTTTTTATCACGCATTCGTGTGGACCACTCTATACATTCTTCTAGTATCATGTTGTCCACACTATTTTACATTAGTTTAACTATCTGTCTTAGTATACCCCTTCGAACACGTTCGAGTTCAACCTATTCATTCTCACAGTTTTTACAAAAGAGAGGGGGCGACGGGGCCAGTTGCTCCCCCAGTTGGTGGCTAAAGAAGCGAAGGCGTGATGGCGGATCCTGAAGCGCGCGCCGCCGCGGCCGACGCCGCTGCCACGAGCATCAACCAGGGTGCGTACGCTGCGCGTGTAGACGCCAAAGCGCGTCATGAACTGCGCCTCTGTGT
Organism: Globisporangium ultimum DAOM BR144; assembly: GCA_000143045.1. NCBI lineage: Eukaryota > Oomycota > Peronosporomycetes > Pythiales > Pythiaceae > Globisporangium > Globisporangium ultimum. Next base: position 370,865 of record GL376610.1, on the reverse strand, counting down.
GTATCTCTCTTCAATTACGTGCTGTCTTTCGTCGAGTATTGGAGTGATCTTTTATTTTTTTCTTCTAACTATGTGGATATGTTTTTTAAAAAAAATTGTATGGGGCGTAGAGCAATTGTTTCATGAGCTGGAGCAAAAGTACATCGAACTGAAGAGCGAGTTCACGGTGTGCGAGACGGAGAAGCAGGCGATCGCGACGGAAAAGCATGAAGCGAGTGCGTTATTATTATTACTATTATTGTAGTCCTGATATGGCTGGCGTTTTGGCCCATATATTGACTTGTTTTATATGTATGTTTACGCGTGCATTATGTTTTGTGTAGTGGCAGAGTTGAAGCGTGTGCAGGCGCTCGCTCGCGAGCGAGAGACCGAGTTGGTGCACGCGAAGGAGACGCTGATGAGAGTCACGAGCGAGAAGGAGCACCTGAGATTCCAGCTGAAAACAGCGCAGTCGCTGGCGGAGCGCCGCTTGTTGGAGATTGAAACGCTGCAAGGTAGAGTGCCGGACGATAGCGATATTAGTAGGAGTTAGTATCACTAACCACCGTGTTGTGCGGCTATAATATCTGACTTGTGCAGCGACGGTGAAGGAGCAGACAAAACAGCTCGTGGAATCCCAGCGACGCGAAATGGAGGCGCTCCAGCGTGCGGGCGAGCAGGAAGCTCAAGTAGATCCGCTGCGACACAGCATCGCGCGCTTGCAGACCGAGATTGAGAACTCCAAACAGCACACTCAGTGGCTCGAGAGTCAAGTGGACGAGAAGACGAAGTTTACGCAGGAGCTGCGCCAGTCGTTGAGCAAGCAAACACGCGAGTACGAAGAGCTCAAGATGAAGTACACGGAAGAGATCACGTCGACGAAGCGCCAGTTGGAGAATGCACGACAGGTCAGCAAGAAGCTGGAGTCGTCATTGATCCAGTCGAAGGAGCAGGTCAAAGAGATCCAAGCTGCGAAGGTGCACGATGAAGAACGATTCCAGAATGAGTTGAGTGCCCAGCGCCGTCTTGCCGAGTTGTACAAAGAATCTGCGAGCGATGCCAATGCGCGCGTGACGGAGCTGCAGGAGCTCTGCGATTCGCTTCGCACGTCTCTAGCGGAATCCGATGAAGCGCTTGCCCTCGAAACGGAACGAACGAAGGCACAAGTGGAGCACCTTTTCCGAGAGCAGACGGAAGCCTCGGAAAAGACAATTGCTGCTTTGGATCAGAAGTTGAAGGAGGCGAATGCGAAGATCGAAGAATTGGAGAAGAAGAAGATTTTCTCATTGCAGACAGCATCTGCGGTCGCCGATTTGTCGTCTGCTGCTGGTGAAGCGCATCTTGCGGCTCATGGGCTTTCGCCAAAGCAAATGTACGACCACATTGTCGAATTGGAGGAAACTCTGCGTGAAGAGCGAACTGAAAAGGAGAAACTCCAGCTTTACATGGATCGTATTGTCAAGGAAGTTCAAGAAAAAGCGCCTATCATCATGGGGCTTCGTCTGGATCACGAACGCGCCGTCGCTAGCCACACGCAAATGAGTGAACGCCTTGAAGTGTGTATGCAAGAGCTCGCGAAGAGTAAAAGCAAAGAAGAGCACGCGTGGAAAGAGAAACATGCGTTTGAAAAGAAGTGCGAGTCGCTGTCTCAGACGGTGGACGACCTTTCCCGCCAAGTGCAGCATTTGTTATTCCGCTCCCAGGAAAATCGTGCTGAGCGTATTCCAGGTGACGTTGTGTCTGAGAATCTGGTGGTGTTCAAAAATGTTGAAGAGCTCCAAACTCGCAACCAGCAGTTACTCACCGTAATCAGAGAGCTCTCGGAGCTCAACAAGCAGAAGGAGCATGCGACTCTTCTAGGTTCCGAGTATGAGTCTTCGACGTCGTCCAATGCCTCGGCTCACTTGATTGCCTCTGGCGACTCTGATGACGAAGGCGATCGTTTGGATATCAGTGGTCGGCTCTCGCAAGCGAGAAAGGAAATTCAAGAACTGCGAGCAGAACGTGAGCAAGAGCGTCAGATGATTGCTGCGATTGTGAAGCAGCGCGATATGTACCGCGTTTTGTTGGCCCAATCCGACAACAAATTCTTGGAACCCAACAGCGTTAATGGTGCTGCTTCAGGTAATGCTACCGCTTCGTACGACTCGGCAGCGTCTGCTCGCCCAGCATCCACTCGTCGCACGTCGTTTGATGTTACGGAGTCACGAGCTGTGCGCGAACTGCAAGTGGAATTCGATGATTACAAGAAGGAAAAACAAGCAAATGCGAAGATCATTCAAGCATCGCTCGACCAAGTTCGTGGCGAATTGTCGCAAGCCAAACTCGCCCAAATGCAAGCGCAGGTAGAGGCAAAGTGCAACAAAGAACGATACGAAGCGTCTGAAGTTCGTCGTCAGGACGTTGAAGATGAGTTGGTTCGACTTCGCTCGAAGACGGAACAGCTCAGCTCGTTATTGTTGCAGCACCAGCAGTTGCTGTCTGACTCGGACGCAAAGCTGGAAGCAGCCGTATCGAGAGCGCATAGTCTCGGAATCGAAAAGGAATCTGCTGCTCGTGAAGCGGATTACTTGAAAAAGAACGAGACAAAGCTGCAGCAAGAGCTCACGTCGTTGCGTTTTGACAACACCAATCTTTTAAAGGTTATGGAGTCTACACGCCGAATGGAATCTGCGCGCGAAGAACGCGACCGACGTGAAGCGGAGACTCTTGCTCAGAAGGTCGAGGGACTGGAAAGCAGATTGCATGACGCGTACGCCAAGAACGAAGAAAGAGAAGCTGTTACTGGTGCGAACCTCTTGGCTACTGAACAAGAAAAGAAAGCAGCGCTGACTGAGCTGGAGAAGGTGAAAAAGGCTCAAGTGGAGCAAAACGAGAAGCTTGTGCGACTGGAAGAACAGAAATCAGCAGCAGATAGCAAGTCGACACTCTTGGAGAAGGAAGTTACGCATTTGCGCGAGCAGTTGCGCAAGGGGGCGAGTGCAGCAGCGGCTGAACGCGTTGCGGCTCTGGAAGTTCAGCTTCGTGATGCGCAGCGCGAAGTGCAGTCTTCTCTTGCACTTCGTAAATCACTGACGGAGAACGTGGCACGCTACAAGGCTATTGCTGAAGCAAACGAAAAGAGTCTCAATGAGCTTTCAGCCGCCAGCGAAAAGTGGAAGGAGAGTCAAGAAATCAAGTTACAAGGCCTTGAAAAGGAACGTGACCATTTCCAAGAAGAGTTGACGAAATCTCGTGCCATGGTGAAAGAGCAGGTGCTAGAGCTAAACAAGCTGCGCGATACCATCGATAATATTGAAGAGTCGCACAAGGTGAGCTTGAACCAAGCGCTTGAAAAGCAGAGCTTGGCGCTAATCCAAGCTGAGGGCTCCCGACAGGAAATTACGGCTCTCCGTGACGAGATTGCTTTGCTGAAAAAGGATTTGTCAAGTGCTCAAGAAAACTATGAGCGCGAGTTGCAATTGCACGCTGCGGAGGTGTCCAAGGCAGCTGCGTCTCGAAAGCAAATCGAAGAGTTGCAAAACAAGAAGCAAGAGTTGTTCGGAGACGTGCTGGATCTGAAGGCTAAGCTAGCGAACGTCGATCAAGAAGCGCATGAACATCTCGAGAATTTGCGAAAAGAGCTGCGAGAAGTTTCAGAGGCGAAGGATGCGCTGTCGCAACAGAACAAGTTGTTGCACTCGCAGTTGGAGCGTGCTGCTTCTCAAGTTCGCCGCGCTCACGAGCAAGAACTCATGAAAAACGCTGTTGAGAAACGCCAAAAAGCAGGTGAAGAAGGAAAGACTGATGGTGATGGTGTGACGAGTGCTCAACATAATAAGGAGGTGGATGATCTGCGTAGCGTCATTGCGTTCTTGCGTCGTGAAAGCGAGATCTCGGTCTCTAAGCTGGACCTTGCGCAACAGGAAATTCAGCGCTACCGTGCTCAAGTGCTCAGCCTGGAATCTACGGTCGCTCGTCTCCATGACGAGATCAAGACGCTGTCCTCGAATGGTGACAAACAAGGCAGCAACGAGACTACTAGCAATGCTCCTTCTGAAGCCGCCAAGCGTGTCGCGCAGTTGGAGCAACTCAGTCTGCTTCGTGAAAGTAATGCTACTTTGCGCGATGAAAGTCAAAAGTACCTGGCGAAGCTGAAGGAAGAAGAAGCAAAGGTAAAGGCTTTGGAAGAGCAACTTACTCCTCTTCGAAACTCCGAAGCGTCGCTGAAAACGCTGGTCGCATCCCTGAAACAAGAAATTGTGACTCTCAATGACGCGAACAAGCGCTGGAAGCAACGCGTGGAACAGCTGGTCGAGAAGTACCAGCAGGTTGACCCCGCGGAGCACGACAAAGTGGTGTCAGAGAAAGAAGCGCTCGTGAAGGAAGTGACGGAACTCAAGGCCAACCAGACAATATTGCAAAGCGAGCTCGACACTTTGCGATCAAGTGAAGGTAAGCTGCTGGAAGAAGAAAAGACAAAGGTCGAGAACTGGAAGAAGCAATATGATCGAATCAAAGGCTTCGCAAAAACGTGGAAGACCAAGGCTGAAACGTTCAGCAAGCAGCTTGCTGACAAAACGAAGGAGGCAGACGATAAGAGCAATGCCGTGACCGAGCTTGAGACAAAGGTCAAGGTGCTGGAAAGCACGAAGTCGTTGCTGGAAGCTAGAGTTGTAGCCGTCGAGTCATCGAAGCAAGATTCAGGAGAAGCTACGGCGACTGTGACTGCACAACTTGAGAAAGAGCGCCAAGAGTGGAAAGACCGACTAGAAGCCGAGCAAAAGAAAAACACGCAGTTGAAAGACTTCAACTCGCGCTTGATGACGGGATTGAAGTCGTTGAAGAAGGAGAACACCGAGTTGAAGGGTCAAGCCGCAGCTCCATCCCTGTCACCGTCACCAACACCAATTCCAACTGCACCTGCTGAGTCACATGCTACGAAGGTAGAGGAAGCTACACCATCTACTACTGAAGCGACGTCCGTCCCAACTACGAGTGCACCGGCAGTTGTCGCTACTACTACACCAAAAGTAGTCTCAGCCGTCCAACCACCATTTCCACCCACTCCAGCACCACCTCTCCCTGTGACTTCTGCTGCCGCAAGCAAACCAGTCGTGAGCGCTCCGTCAGCTCCGGCAACTCCGGCAGAAGTTGCGGAGACGGCAAAGCCTGTGGTTAATACCGTCGTTTCCAGCGCACCAGCTACTGTGGCCCCAGTTGTCCCAGCTGCGAACAGCGTGGCTCAGAGCGGCGGAGCTGGCTTTGCCACATTGAAGGTGGTGACTTCCAATGTATCGAGTACAGGATCTCAGAGTTCTATTACGACCACTACCGCCACATCTACCACGACCTCGAGTACCACTAGCGCAGCTGACTCAAGCGCCGCGAAATCAGTCGAGACGGAGACGACGACCACAGTGGCTCCTGCAGGAAACGCGCCATCGGCCGAAGACAAATTGCGACTGTTCGCACTTCAGTCAATGAAGAAGCAGGCTATGAACCTCGCGAAACCAGCGGCCGCACCAGTGAGCAGCGGACTCGCGGGCGCGCCATCGAAATTGGTGCTGAACGCGAACACGACGCCAGTGAAGCTGCCTCCAAAGCCTACTGCTGCCTCAACGACGTCCGAGGAAGACGCACTCAAGGTATAGCGGTCACATTGCTGACTAAGTAACTTGGTCCAACTGTTCCGTTCTCACGTTATGCTCGTTTTATCATTTGTTCACGCAGGCGCAACTCGTCAGCAGTGGTCCGTTCTTGAAGCTGTCACCTCCTACTGGAGGGTTTAGCGCTTTCGGATCCGGTGGCGCGAGCGGCTTGGTGTTCGGCAAACCTGGTATCACGCTTCCAATTCCAGCATCGCCGACTCCTGTTGGCATTCCAGTGCCTACGATCCCCGTAGCAGGATCGACTTCGGCTGTGACCACCACGATAACGTCTGTGACGTCGTCGGCTCCTGCGCCACCAGATACAACTGTGAGTGCTGCACCAGTAGAATCCGAAGCGCAACGTCGTAGCCAGCGACTCGCGCGATTCGCTGCTCAAGCTGCTGCTACGGCTGCTCCGCCATTGACGCCACCTCTTGGCCCAGCGAGTGGAAACCTGCTCGCAAAGCGACCAGCAAGCGGCAGCATCGACGTCGATACTCCTCAAAAGATTGCGAGAATCGGCGAAGCTGCTGAAAGCAGCGCCGATAATGCAGCTCAACAAGGAGAGGCCGAGCAAGACAGCAGCGAGGACAACAATACTGCAGGCGATGCGGACGTGCCAGCGACCCCATCGACCCCGCCGACGCAGCCAGAGTAAATCAATCTGCCACGTAGCGACCAAATAGTGCACACATAATCCCAGTATGCCGTAATCTCCGTTCCCCCATGATGATGGACGGTCCCAAAAGCTGAAGCGGACGGACAAGGTGGGTGTATATCCCAACTTGCTTTATCGTGAGCAACACGACGTACGTAGTGTACATGTAGCTTTTACCTTTCTTCTTCTTCTTCACTGCGCACTTTCTTGCCTTGCATCTTTGTCTATTGCCCTCGCGAAGAGCTACAACCACAGCAGATTTCTCATGCGCACTTTCACAACCGCTGTAAATGATAGAGGCTCGACACGCATAGAGGCACCACGCGTCTACAGTATTCTCTCTAGGTATGCTTGGTGAATGAATCCGTCTTCGTATCTGAAGATGACACGAGGTGATTGCGCGAAGGCATGACGTTGCATTCCGAGTTGTTGATCTGACCAACACCTTTGACGCAACTCTGTGCTGTCCCCAGACAACCAGCCATAGGATATCGATATGGGTATTCGATCAGAATCTGTCGACTAATATGCAATTGTTTACAATATAATCGATGTGCTTGATTCATAAATTAAACATCGTATTCATTTAAATTTGTGTTGCATGACGGTGTCTTAATGAAAGGGATTTCGAAGCCATTTTCGTCACCATCTGCTTTTTTTGTTATTGCTATAAATTCGACGCGTAAACCAGTGTTTTGCTCCAACTTGGTCCCTTCACATGCAACATCTCGCTCAGTGTTCTTCTTTGCGGCAAATTGTACACACACACGGTTCGTCTGATACGAAAAAGATCGCATTGCCCCCACTGCCGCCTCCAGTGAATCAGAGGATGCGAGTCGTCTTCGCTCGCCAATTTGCCGCGTTTGCAGCAGACCCAGTACCTCTTCCCAGCCCCATCCGTTTCCCCGACTCTCAATGACGCAAGCGCGCACATTCTTCGCGATTGCCTTGCTCCTTGTCGCCAGTGCTCTGACCGATCACCCCATTACTGCCAACGACTACGGCTCCGACACCAAGTACTCGACTGCTGCTGCTACAACCGAGAGTCCTGACGCGTTTCCACCTCATGCCTACCAAAGCATCCGTGAATGCATTGGCGAGTGTGAGAGCGCAGCCGAAGCAGCCAACACAGATCAGCGCGAGAAGCGCAGCAAAAAGGACTGCTTGAGCGCTCGTTTATTGCCACGCAGGTCGAGTTGGGAATCAAACACTGAAAAAAGATGATGAATACATGCATGAAAATGACCAAAAATGTATAACGCAGGACATCTTGCTGTTTACTTGTGCGTAGTGGTATCTGTCGAACAAGAGCTCCATCCAGAGAATCGAAAAAAATAAAATAAACGCCAACTTCTTTTTTCGGAAATGAGCACCAATTAGTGGAGTTATTGCAATATGTGGTCAATCACTATTACCATCGGACTTCTTAACCGACTATATTGCGTGTGGAGCCTCCACCCATTCTCTTTCAGCACTGATGTCTGTCTTAGGGCAGACGGATACGACAGCAAGGGAAGGGGAGCATTGGGAACTGAATCAAAACGTACACTCCACATGGAAAAAGAGGCATTACCTTATCACACCCAGACTTTCCGAGACGAAAAGACCACACATGTTTAGCTACGACTGGTAGGCACTGCGTTTTGCATTCTAGTTGATGTCCTTGGAGCCGCTGAAGCTTGGCTTGGGGAGAAGTTAATGCTGGAGGGCTGGCATGGCAGCAGTCGAGTTGGAGCCTGCCTCGACAGCTTCCGAATGGGCATAAGATACCAGAGGGTTTATGTACTGAAAGACATAACGCCATCGCTCATTTACCAACAAGACTGGAAATCCGTTGACACGTTGCTTGTGTGAAGCCCGAGGATGATGCAAGGTGGTCGCGAGTATTTAGATAACATCATTGTCTGGCTTTGCATTCAGCTTCGTTTTGTCTGACTATTTGTGCCACAGAAATCCCCCTCATTTAGGCAACCTGACATATGAAATGTAGTACAATAGCTGATGGTGCTTTGTATTGATTTTCTGTTCAGCTCGCATCTTATTGCAAACTACTTAAGTAGTAGGATAGTTTGATTTCAACCCCGTATCGTGTTTTAAGGGCCAGGTTCTGGATGGCTACATGTCTGCTCTGGGTGCATCGGCGGGACGAGTGGGCTCGGCGTCAGCTGTTTCTGTGCAAAAAGGCAACTTCGCTGACGTCCCGAGTTCGATGCGCGTACTTTTTTTCTGTTAGTCCGTTGCCTTCCCCATACGACAATGCATCCGGGACGATAGATCGCAGCCCTCTCCCTGGCAAAACACACGACCTCCTTCCTTACTCACCAATTTGCCGCGTGTGCTGCACATCAAGTCCTTCTTCCCAGCCCCATTCACATCCAACTCCTCAGTGATGCAAGTGCACAACATCTTCACGATTGCCCTCGTTCTTATTGCTGGTGCGATGGTCAACCACCCCACGAGCGCGACAGAAGCCGTCCAATCGCTCCAGCGCCTGCACACCAACGACTACCACTTGACTGCTGCTGCTACAGTCGAGAGAGCGTTGGCGCGCGTCGTTCATCCAGAGACCACGAATGCAGGGAAAGCGAGTGTCTCGAAGCCACAAGCGAAGCAGAGGAACTTCCTTGGTCTTGGCATCAAGAAAAGTGCTCCAGGCAAGCCACTCTAAGAAGCGCTTTTTGCCGCACGTGCCGATTTGAAGCGAAGTCGAAGACAACTACTCGACTCTATAATGCGCACGTAGCTTTGTATCTTTGTTTGCATATTGGATTTGATACACAGGAAAGCTGTGCATGCTCGGATATTGCAAGAATACAACAACGGGGAAATCCCAATGTTTACGATCATGCATAATTTGACACATTGCGCGCTCGGTGCTGGGTATTTACTGGGCACGCTATTTGTCTACTGGTATGCTCAGCTGTCATTCTCGGGTTCAGAAGCAGAATACAAGGCAAGAATAACATCGACGAAGCAACACACTCAACACACAATATGCATGTATTACGCGGACATGAAGGTTCGATACTTCATCATACACAGAGAGATTTTTGAAACGAGATGGCTACTTTGATCGACTACTACTGGCACATCTGTCGTTGCGTTCTACTTTACGTGGATTGAGCGAAGCTGAACGAGTTCTTTCCAGTCGACGCAACCCCTGCAGCTGAAGCAGACTTCTTACCACTTCCAGACCCACGGAACTTTTGGCCCTTTGAGCCGTCGTTACCAGACCTGTTACCTTTGTTGCCACCACCCGAGTGCTTGTCCTTTCCTCCCTGTCCGTGGTCCTTGCCGCCTTTCGAGCTGTTACCTTTGACGGAACATGGCTTACCTCCTCCTGGGCTCATTTGACCAGGATTGTACTTGGAGCCACTGGAGCCTGGTTTGGCAATAGAGGAAGCAACAGGAGCCGGTGTGGTGGAAGCTGAAGCCGAACCCGTGGAGCTATCAGTAGTTAGCGCTGGGGTAAGGCGCGTGGATGAGTCGGACGAGGACGGCGCACTTGGAGCATCCGTTTCCGGAGCTTCAGTTTGTGGAGCGTCAGTGACAGGTGCTTCAGTTCCTGGGGCTTCCGTAGCTGCTGGCGTTGCCGTTGTCGCAGCTGGAGTCGCAGTTATGGCGGCCGGTGTGACCGTCGTAGTCGCTGAGGTCTCAGCCGTCGCGCAGGTCGTCTTTTTGGTTGGTGTCGTCGCGAACGCAGTCACGGTCTGCGGCGCTGTCTCGCCCTTCTTCCACATGCAGCACGGATCGCCAAATGCTTCACCGTTGGTCATATCGGAGCCCGGGAATGTCGCCTTGCAGAAACCCGCAGTCCACGTGAGATCGGCATCAGAAAACGCGGTCGCAAACTCCGTAAACTTGGTCTCGTCGCTGTCTGGGTGGCCCAATGGCTGTGTGAACAAGTCGCCGTTTGGGGGATTCTTCAGGTACGATTTCATCGCGTACGTCGCGTAGACACGCGACAACGCGAGCAGGAGGACGACGCTGTGAGGTTCGAGATGCACTTCATCCCGACAAGAAGGGTGGATAGATGGCGGAACGTGGGCTTGAGCTGTGCGCAAGAGACTGGGAGTTGGAGAATGAGCAAGAACGAAGGGCGTGCGGGCGGTGAAGACGGATAAGTGCCGTCCAGCATTCAGCGCGCGCTCACCACTACATGTCTACGCCTCATTAATTGAAGTGTATACTGCCTCTAGAATTGCAGGTTGAGTACGTGGAGGTAACTAACGTCAGTGCCCAGTTGCCTCCAGCCTGAAACCTGGAAGCAGAAACAGGTCGAGTTGGATACATGGGCGGTTTGTATGCGATAGTAGTATTGAGTACCGAGTGGAATTGCTGACTTGAACAGGGTACTGACTCCCTAGTCTTGTGTTGACTGAGGGGATTAACGTGCACAGGCGATCCTTTCCCTGCTTTTACCCGTTCAACAGAATGCGGTGGTGCTGCGAAACCGCATGGCTCCAGATCACCTCCACACTTTAGTTGATCCTCATAACATGCACGCACCCCCACAAGCGCCTAAGCGGATATTCATACTGAACGCGATCAGCACCGAGACCACCGGGATGTGTTGGGCACCGCCAACGAGAAGATGGCTCGCTTTTACGGGCATCCACACATATCTGAGTTACGCGATGAAGGTACATTCGTTGTGTTAATTCAGCAAACTTTTAATCACGTGGAACGGCATGCTTCAACTTAATCACACGCACTTCAACGTCCCGACTCAGGAGGTGAACCCATCTCAACTGACTCGACGTCCTGACTAACTGACTGACTGCTTGAAGAGCAGGTATGAACCACTAGATGGGCCAACGGAACGCTGTTGCGGCCATTAGAAGACTGATTTTGAGCAGGGGGTCAATGCTGAGGAAAGGTTCGAGGCCGTCCACAAATGGCAAACGACTCTGTACCTGCCGGTCGCTTCGACCTGGGAACGCGCGTTGGTTTTGTCTGGACTATCGGAACACGCTGCGTTTCTTGTCGTAGCTCCTCAGTGGTGAAGTGAGGAGCTACGTTACTGATGTCTTCGTTGTCGTTTGCAGTCTTTTAAGAAGATGGAGCTGCCAGGCATACGCGCAAATGCACATTGACATACACACGTCAGATAACCTGTTCGAACAACCAGAGACGCATGTAAATCGACGTACAAGTTGCGTAAAAGTAGTGGATGCCGCGGTTGCAAACGCAGTGCATGGGTGTATGCGCGTTTAGCTTTCTCCCATTGTCCCTGCGCGTGGAGGAAGTTCGCGTAATTGCCGTAGACGTGCGCCAGCTCATGGCTGCTTATATCACTGCTGCTGGCTGTGGGTTTAGATCCGCCAGCCCCATGCTCCATACTGGCGAGAAGCTGCTCGTAGTATTGCTCGATTTCATCGGTACTCGCGCCGACGCGACAAAGAACTCGAGCATATTGCAGGCGGTTCTTGACATGGCCTGGCGCAATGCGAAGTGCACGTTCGAGGAGCTCCTTGGCACGTTGTATCCACTCATAATACTTACCATCACCGCCACTACTACCGCGTTGTGTGTAGTGTTGCTTCCTGCCCGTCTTCTGAAGCAGTAAGTTGGCGTAGTTGCCCAGAACGTTCACATCATTTGGTGCCAGCCGCAGTGCTTGCATGTAGTATTGCTCGGCCTGATCCACGTTGTGTCGCGCGCGCTTGAGAAAGGTGGCATAGTTTGTCAAGTTTGGCGCATGCAGTGGATCAGCAGCGATCGCGAGCTTGAAGTGCGTTTGTGCGAGGTCAAAATTGCCGCACACAACGTGCAGAAAGCGCGCATAGTTGCCCAGGTTCACAGTATGCGTTTTATCCAGTTCAATCGCCTGTTGATATGCGCGGCTCGTGTCCAGCACGTTGCGCTTTGTGCGCTCAAGGAACAGCGCCTTGATGCCCAGACGATCTGCTGGAGAGGGACGATGCATACCTTCTTGGCCAGGAACCCCTGAAGTAGCGATCCGAGCCGACAACGCGCAAAAGTGACCAGCAAGCGAGATGCGATCCTGCTTAATGCGGAACGACGTAGCTACGCGGAGCTCCTGGTGGAGTTGCTGCTTCTGTTCTAGTTCGAAATCCGTCCACGCCTGCTTGAACATGGCACTCGGCAGCGAGCGGCAACGAGCGAGCACTGGGAGATCGAGATCAACAACAGACGATGGGCAAGAGGATGAGGACGAGTCATTGTCCGACGAAAGAGCGGACGATGAGGTGGACACAATGGAGGGCGTTGCTGATCGCCACGTTGACAGCCCTGCGTCGGATGAACTCGCATCGCTTCGCGTGGCTCGCTGCTGGTGCAGGAGCTCCTTGATATGGTGGATTCGCGCTGCCACCTGGATCTCCTCAGCCTCTGGGCCTTTACTAGCACTATTGGAGCCTCCATTGTTATCATCATCAAGTCTGCGTTTCACAATTTCAAGTGCTTCTTTGAGCTGATGGGCTTGTCTGCGCAGAATATCTTGGCGTGTGTCCAGCCATCGAATCGCGTCTTCTTGCACAACTTCAATTGGCTGTGGATGCTGCTGCTGTTGATGGGGACGCGGCGTCTGCATCACGACGTAGGACGCCACCAACTCATGGGCAAGATAGTTGGCCATTAACCGCTGTCGCTCCTTCTCAAGTGTCTCCAATTGCGTCGACAGCATCTCGAGGTTCGCTGCAAACCCCGCGTTTTTCAAGTACGCTTCGATTCGCTGCTGCCGGTCACCGCGGATGTGGTGGAACCTTCTCTGGAGTTCAAAGAGCTCATCGTGCAGTTCCTTCGACTGTTGCTGCACATTTGGGGTATTTCCAGGCACTTCCAAGCTCGCTATCGAGAGAAACGACGAAGTTCCGCGGTCTTTGGGCTTATCCTGGCAAAAGGGCCTCGTTGTCGATGGTGACTGCTTGCTGTTGCTCAGCGCGAGCATGGGCACTCGCGGGTGCATCTTGTCGTTCCCTCGCTCGACTTGGTTACTGCTCTCCGCTTGACAACCGCTAGTCGGGAGGCCAAAGAAGAAAAAATCATTCGCAGTCGAGTACGAACTTGAGCTGCTCACCGACTTGGAGTCGGCGGTATCCAGGTCCGCGTCATTTTCTCGCTCCGTTGCAGCAGCTTCCACTGCATCAAAAGTACGAGTACTGCTACTTTGCAAGGCTCCATGTGAATTTGTGTTCACAAGCCGCTGAATCAATGCGTGACGGCGTACTTCGCCCTTCAACCCTGGAGTTTGAGTGCTGAGTCCGCGATCTTCGAGAGCTGTTCGTAGCTCTCCGAGCGCCATGTGCTGAAAGGTATCCAGCTGATCGTGCGCTCCATCCTGACCAGTGTTGCCACTCAATGCCGCAGCGCTTCTGAGAAGACCTTGTCGGTCGCGAAATCCAAGTTCTTGAGCGTTGCCTTGCGCATCTTGCAGTCGCCTGAGCAGCTCGAGACGCCGCTCTTCTCCGCGAAGGCCGCCCGTAGAGGTCGAGACGCCCAGCGTGGACAACGTATCGCGCAATTCTGAGAGCGTCACCATATTTTTCTCGTGAAGACTTAGTATAGTCTTTGTTGCTGTGTCTGCCATCACATTCGGACTTGTTCAGGGGTCAGTGGCTCCATTCTTAGCACGCCTTCTTGCATAAATAGCACCTTTACATTGCATACAGTGTCTACATCAAGTGGACAAAAGCCAAATTGGGGTCAGGCACCATCCACTACGTCATTTGCCCACACTCTGGCACCTAGAGACAAGGAACCCATGGTACAGAGCTTCGTCGCTGTGCATTTTCGATATGGTGAGTTAGTCCACTTTTGTAAATTACACTCGTAAAATATATTTCGGCATTTGTAACTTTATACATGTAAACTACATATACGTATAATGTCCACTTAGGTACCGTTAAGTCACCAACACCCGTTACATTCGTGCAACACGACTCGCACCTGTCACGTAAAATGGGATAGTCAGCAGATGAAAATGGCGGTGTCGCGACGCCATGGGCGGGAAGAACGCGCTGCGCGTGCGTCGCTGCTGCTGACTACGCTGTTGTTGCTCTGTGCAGTCTTTGCTGCCGCCGCCGAAGACGACACAAAGCCGCCGCTGGTTGCGCGTGCGAGCTCGTCGTCACCGTCGCTCTCGTTCAAGGTGCTACAGCTCTCGGATCTGCACTTCACGGGGGACCCCACGTGGCCGTGTCGAGACGCTCCCTACGCCATGCGGCTGCGTCGTGGCAACAGCAACAATAAGCAGCAGCAACCGGTTGTGCAGTGCAGCGAGGCGCTGATGACGATCTTTGTGGACGCGCTGCTGGACGTGGAGAAGCCCGACTTCGTCGTGTTTGCCGGCGACAACGTGCAGACGTTCCAGCCGCAGTTCCACCAGAAGGCCGTGGATGCGTTCACGCAGGGCGTTGAGGCGCGCCAGATCCCGCACGCTGAGATCCTCGGCAACCACGACGACGACTACGGGTTCCCGCGCGAGCAGGTGCTCGCCATGGGCATGCAGAAGCGCTACTCATACACGCAGCGCGGGCCGCGCAACGTCCACGGCGTCGGCAACTACCAGTTGAGTGTGCAAGCGCCAATCGATGGACCCTGGGGAATGAAGGGCGAAAATGTGTTCCACATGTACTTTTTGGACTCGGGCGGCCGTCTCGACAAGAGCAAGTACCCGGACGTGAACTCGCGCTACGACTGGATCCACGACGACCAGGTGGAGTACTATCGCGTGCTCGCACTGGCCAACCACGACGCCGCGGACACGAAGGAGCCACTTCCGGCGATCATGTTCTTCCACATCGCGCTGCGTGAGTTCCTGCACGCGTCGATCGAGTACTGGCGCCGCACGGGCGAGATGAACGAGAAAGTGGAGCCGTCGGACGTGCACTCGGGTTTGTACGACGAGCTTGTGCGAATGCGCGAAGTGAAAGCCGCGTTCGTCGGCCACGACCACACGAACGCGTACTGCTACCTGCGCGACGGCATCCAGTGGTGCGCTGGTGGTGGCACGGGTTTCGGCGAGGCGTACAGCGACCCGGAGTTCACACGCCGTGCGCGAGTGATCGAGTGGAGCGTGAACAGTGCGAACGAGCGCACGATCCGGAGCTGGAAGCGTTTGTACGGCCGCTTGGACGAGAAAGTCGAGGAAGAAGTGCTGTTTACGCAGAACGCGACCGAGCGAGTGGGGCTCTTGGTGCCACCGAACGCGAGTCATCCATTCATCGTCTTTGTGCATATGATCGGCATGTTGGTGCTCTTGGTGCTGCTCTTCACGATCAGCGTGCTGCTGCTGCGTCAATGCTGCAGGAAAGTGGCAACGACACGATGGTTTACGAACCATAGTGCGTCGAATAGCGCCAGCGACGGTTCGTTTCACTGGCAGCGCTGGCACCAGAAGCTCACGCGGCCGTCCAACACGATCAAGGAAACCTAACCGTGCATGTAGAGCGGGAGAAAGAGACAAAGAAGGATAGAGTGTTCAAATTACATTACAGATATACTAAGTACATGGACGCTAGACGAAGCCTAACAGCTCTCAAGGCTGGGGGTACATCAGAGAACTTCACCTTCTCGTCCATCTTGCCCGTGCAGTGTCAATACGCAAATGACGGCGTGCAACAGCTCTCGATCGCTGCGAGTAGTTCCTTCGCATTCACAGCGTTGAGATTGCCGGTGCAGGCAGGCAGTAGAACAGCACGTAATTACCAAGCATTCGAACGTAACGGGAGTTCAAACCATTCGTGCATTCAATGATTGACTGGCTCAGAATCCCAGGAGCATGTGCAGCAGCAACGCAGGTTGCGTCTCGCCTTGCGACTCCAGACTACGGACCTCGAGCGCGTCGCCTTGATTACTTCCATGATGCCCTCGTTGCTGTTGACTGCTTGTATAACTCGGCGATCTTGGCGCAATTCGCATCGGACGTTGTCGATACCGATAGTGTGTGGTAAACGTGAGCAGCTGCTCATCGAAGTCGTCGTCGCCGTCCGAGTCGAGCGCATCAGCCTGACATACGCTGCTACTGCAGCCGCAGTGCTTGGCCCATTTGCGCTGCTGCTGAGGTAGTTGAGAAGAGGAACTCGAGGAGACCGCGTGAAAGCCGCGCTTGACGCCTCGGCGATTGATGGAAGCGCTTGGTGCGGAGACGTGGGAGAAATCCATGGATGCTCAGGGATGAGCCGACACGTTTTGTGGTAAGTTGCTGACTGAAGTGACTGGCTGTGAGCGGCTTGAAAGGGTCCAAGATCGCTTGAGCACGAGGAGATATGTTGAAGAATGAGCATTGAGCTGAAAATGGGTAATGAGTCGTTACAGAAGGATACAGAAGACCATCACTCAGAGTTCCTTAGAAAAGAGGAGGAGGATTGAGCCAGCCAGTCTGATCTGGATCGGACTATTTACAGGTGGCACAACACCAGATGTCGCCTCTCCCGGGACCTACGCGCCAAAAGTATCTTCTGCTCTTTGAAGCGCGCGAATTCGCATGCATCAGATAGACATGCGGCTGGTGCTTTGAGTCAGGCGACGATGCACAGATAAACACACACAAAAAAAGGCAACAGGAAACGCTGCATGAGGAGGAAGCAGGATGAGCACGAATCCTACGCCCACACGTCACGCGAGACAGACAGGCAACTGCAGTCGGATCCGTCGAGCAA
>GL376610.1:259129-352567 GCA_000143045.1 Globisporangium ultimum DAOM BR144 | reverse complement strand
TTCGAGGAGTGACCCTAAATCGGTCCAATGAGGATCAAATGTGTTTAAATGTGAAGACCACAGAAAATACCGCCTCTTCTCAAGAACACAATAAGAATCTCTGTCCCCCAGTGGCACAAACGTTCTTTCATTCACAGTATTGCCTCACCAACTCCACCAACTCCGCTTTCCTTCTTCTCCGTTCGTTTTTCGAGTCCGACTGTCGTGCGGGATGCGGCCGACAAAGATGCAAGAACCGCTGCTTGGGGACCAAGTTTGGCGCCCAAAAAGAGCTCGCAGAGCGGTTCGAACCGACCAACGAGACAGACGGCAGTGTAGATCGATAACAAAAGCCCGCCTGTCTGCGTGCATGCAAGTGCATAATCGTATCAGGGTAGCACTGTCGCGATGATGATCACGAGACCCAAAGGCAAACTAGACTGCAATGGCCTTGCCCACCTTAGTCGGAGGTCTTGAAGTTGAAAATTTTCGCTAAGGTTGAGGTGACACCGGGTGTCGCCGGAGCCACCCACCTTCATCTCCCCCAGGCTTGTAGTTATTCATGATGCCCTGACGCTTGTGATGATATGCATCTAGATATTACTGTATATCCCAGCGACAAGCATGCATGAGATCTCCAGGAGCCGAGGCGGACGAACGCATCACGGCCGTTTGCTGATTGATTTAACATGCCGTACTGAGCGGGGAACGTGCATGATACCACGACAACCGAATCCCACAGTCGCATAACCGTCGCTTGATTTCTCCGCGAAGACATTCTGGCTACAACCTGCCACTTGACTTCAGGAGTTAAACCTGTGAGTTTTCTGCTCGCACCAAAGTGAACTTCAACACCCGAGTCTGACAAGCATAGCACTGCCGCTTGATGTCAGCAGGTAGGTATGCGGAGGCAGCCTGGGTACATGCTGCGAAGAGTCGAATGGTACTTTGGCTTTAAGTGATGGCACGCAAAGTTCTTCGACGAAGTTGCCGCGGAATGATGATGAGGCAATAATCGACGTCTCCACTCGTATCTCAGAACTGTATGTCAAGGACGCGCTGTCGCTACCATCCATTCCCGATATTGAGGATCTCTCTCACCAGGAGCATGAGATGGAGTGCTGTGCTTGGACCGGCGAGACCATCAACTGCAAGATCACCAGAGAAAGAGATCCTGGTGAGCGCCCATGAACAGCTTCTCACTGACGTTTGGCGGTTGAGTAGCTGAGCAATAGGACTTAGCGCTTCAACTTGCGTCCATGCATCCGTCGCTATCATGTTGTTGTCTCTGCCACGAAGAAGTCATCCAAGTAGCCGAGTCAGTAAATCCTACGCATGATGGCATCAGGTATTCGAATTTGGCTTCTAGCCGTGCTGCACTTTCTCAAGTAGTTTCAAGTTAGCTCTTCCTAGGCAGAGTGGTGGTCAATGTATCAACGTTTCGTTCCCAGCAAGCAGGCGAATTTGAGTTGTTGCAATTGCTTTGAACGAACCAATGCTTCAATTTAATCTTATCATTCTCCATTCCATGTACAGTACTTATATGCATCAATACGTTTCCTTGATCATGTTTAGTGACGTCGGCGTGCCCAAGTAATGCCGGATGTGGAGAGACAAAAGAAACTATCTCACACATAGTCTGGAGTTGCAAGCGAGCACAAGCCGTGTGGATGGCCTTCCTAGGGCGATGGATGGGCCGAACATTAACGGAGCAAACACTCAATCTCTTCCTGCCTCATATTGCTAGCCGCACAGCCCCGCCAGGTCAACGATCTTTGCTCCGGGAATTGGAAAAGCGCTTCGGTTTCATTACTCCGGAACATAGGACAGCACTACAGAAACTTTGGTTTATCGTCACATCAAGTATTCCAGTATCGCTATGGAGAACGAGAGTGGAAATAGTGCATGAACGACAACACCTCACTACCGAAGAAAGCACCCAGCGCGTGTGGACAGCATGTGTGATGCAAGTGCGGGCTGTGGCACATCGGATGAGAACGCTCAAAGGAGAAAAGATCAATGCAACTTGCCTGAGCCAACTGCTCAGTGTACTGGAGAGACAAGATTTCTCGCGCCAACTGGAAGCATGGGCGACGGCGCGTCTGTATTTCGATGGAGGTGCACGCGGCAATCCAGGTCCAGGAGGCAGCGGATGGGCACTCACCTTCCTGAATGAACGCTGCAATCGATGGGAACTCAAAGCATGCGGCTATGCGTACATGGGACCAGAAGTTACGAACAATTGGTGCGAATACAGCGCACTGAAAGAAGGCCTGGCATACAGTGCACACTACCTAAAGCATTATGAAGTCAAGTTGGAAGTCTTCGGAGATAGCCAAATGATTATCGCAGCCCAGAACGGGTTTTCCTCAATACGCCAGACCAAGTTGCAGCCACTAGCAGTTCGGGTAAATCAAATCATCGACAACTTTGTGTGGGTCTCCTGGAATCACACAAAACGAGAACAAAACAAAATGGCAGATCTTCTCGCCAACATGGCAATGAACTCCAAGAGTGCGAAGATACTCACCGACGAATCGCGGGGAAATGACCGAGTTCTTATGTCCCAAGTCGCAGATCTACTCGAAAATGATGTCGGTGCCACACCGTCAAAACTTAGAAACACCTCACTCTCAGCAGTGTTAATGAGACTCTGGAATTCTTAAACTATATGTAGATCATAAGTTAAATAGAATGACCTTCTCTCTCTGATCATGTTTAGTGACCACGCGAGTTTTCGGTGCCAAACGCTCAGAATCGGACATTTTCTGAAGCTATCAGTGAAGAAACGGACGACTCACGTTCAACAGCAACAAGAGCCCGACTCGCTTGTTAGCTGTTTCAAGAGAGCAATAGTTGCAAGTTGCATATGGCCACCGTGGAACCAATCGTTGCGGAAGTTCGTGCCCACAAGCGTACTGATTCAGAACCCCATGAGCATGTGTAGCAGCAACGCAGGTTGCGCATCACCCTGTGAGTCCAGACTGCTGACCGCGAGTGCGTCGCCGTAATCGCGTCCGTGATTTCTTTCAAGATGCCCATGTTGTTGACTGTTCGTGGAGCTCGACGGTCTTGGTGCAATCGGTGTTAGAAGTTGTAGATACTGGTAGTGCTTTGTGTATGCGAGCAATTGTTCATCGGCATCGTCATCGTCGTCGTCGTCCAAGTGGCTGCGCGTGGAGCTAGCTGGGCTTGGTGCAATTGGTGTTGGAATTTGCAGACACTGGTAGTAATGCTATGCAAACGCATGGCATCGAGGTTGCCATCGGAGGTCAGGTTCAGCAAATCGGCGTGGCATATATTGCCACTGGAGCGGTAGTTCTTACTTGGCTCATTTGCGTTGCTGCTGGTGTGGCTGGTTTGATTAGACGGAAGCAAAGTCGCGCTTGATGCCTCGCGATAGGTGTGAGTGCTTGGTGGACAAACTTGAAGAGGCTCTATGGATCAATGTCTGACCTGACACTTCTGCGGTAAATTGTTGAATGAACTGGCTGACAGCGAGAGCGCTGGTGGCATGAGAAGGTCAAAGGCGAGAACTAAGAGATACGTTGAAGAACTATTGGGTATAAATTATATACCTTCCATCCTATAGGTGGTCATCATGCAACGTCCCTAGTTCACCATATCAGAGAAGGGATGATCTGGCCTTAAAAACCAGTCCAGTGCCAGGTGAATTACAAAGGGTAGCTATCGTCTATACAAATAGTCTGTATTTAGACGATGTCGCCTCTCCAGGCAACTGCAACTCGTTTCTGGGCGAGGCATGTCGAATCTTCTCCATTCTTTGTTCTAGTCGGAGCAATACACGCGAGGCAGGCCGAGGAGCAAAACAAAAATCTGCTTGGGCGTCCAAAGAGTGCTCGCACCGCTACAGTGGTTCGCGCCAGTCAAAGAGACAGACGGTAGCGTTCATTCAACAGAAGCACAGCGTGCATGCATGCAAGTGCATAATCGTGCTGGGGAAACGCCACCGCGATAATGATCGCGGTTTATAAAGATAAACGTGACTGCATTGGTCTCGTCTACCTTCAGCCGTACCATCGAGACCAAAATTTATCCGCTGGAGTCGAGAGATGGCAAGGAGGATGGCGAACACTCAGCAGGTGTCGTCGGACCATTTTTCTCGCTAGGCTTGCAGTTATCGATTAGTGATGTCCTGATACCTACAGATTATACCCAGAGACAAGCACGCGTGATGAGACCACAGCAGCCCAGCTCGACGGCCGCATCACCGTCACTTGATTTCTTTAGAGATACGTACGCGGAGACACTCCCGCCACTTGACTACGACAGATTCACTGTTTTGCGTTGTAAGGCTGGGGTAGAATCATCGGTGGATTACCGTGTGGTGATGATGCGTTCGAAGTTGCCCCCGCTCGTCTCGTATAACCGTATATGAATGGGCACGCTGTCACAAGATTCATCCTCATCATTGTGCCCTTGAAATTCGCTTTGGTGCAGGCAAAAACCTCGCAAGCACTACAACGACGGATTTCCTTCTGCGGTTTTGGCTGTAGCGAGATCTTAGTGTGTTACAGGCAGCATGAACTGGAGTGCAGTGCTTCAACCACGAGAGTACCACCAGCAAGAGAGCAAGAAAGGGAAAGAGAGAGAGCTCTTAGGCTTCTTAAGGACCTAGAACGACATGCTCTCAGAATTTGTGCATTGGGTATCTACTTACTGACGAGATGGGCCCCATAACTAATACGTTCTCTATGAAATAACGACCACTATCAGCATGTGTCAGCGTCACCGGATCGACCAAGTTTTGCGGTTCAATAGGGGCACGATGACGAAAATTCCTTATCAAAGACAACTGGCATCGGGTTTCCGACTATGATCTCCGAGTCGGTGTTGCACTTCTCAAAGCATCGGAGCTCTTCAAAGTCAGAATGATGGTCGATGTATCTTCAGACCGTGTGCATTACATGCTGATTTGCTTTCATGATCTCAGAGAACGAATGGTCGGGACAGCTTATGCGCTTGGCATACGGTTCTGAGATACGAGGGATGGCGGCTTCATCATCCACGCCAGACTCCGCTGAGTGTTAAGCCAGATATCTTGTAAAACTACCAAAGTAACGCCTGAAGTCAAGTGGCAGGTTGTAGCCAGAATGTCTTCGCGGAGAAATCAAGCGACGGTTATGCGACTGTGGGATTCGGTTGTCGTGGTATCATGCACGTTCCCCGCTCAGTACGGCATGTTAAATCAATCAGCAAACGGCCGTGATGCGTTCGTCCGCCTCGGCTCCTGGAGATCTCATGCATGCTTGTCGCTGGGATATACAGTAATATCTAGATGCATATCATCACAAGCGTCAGGGCATCATGAATAACTACAAGCCTGGGGGAGATGAAGGTGGGTGGCTCCGGCGACACCCGGTGTCACCTCAACCTTAGCGAAAATTTTCAACTTCAAGACCTCCGACTAAGGTGGGCAAGGCCATTGCAGTCTAGTTTGCCTTTGGGTCTCGTGATCATCATCGCGACAGTGCTACCCTGATACGATTATGCACTTGCATGCACGCAGACAGGCGGGCTTTTGTTATCGATCTACACTGCCGTCTGTCTCGTTGGTCGGTTCGAACCGCTCTGCGAGCTCTTTTTGGGCGCCAAACTTGGTCCCCAAGCAGCGGTTCTTGCATCTTTGTCGGCCGCATCCCGCACGACAGTCGGACTCGAAAAACGAACGGAGAAGAAGGAAAGCGGAGTTGGTGGAGTTGGTGAGGCAATACTGTGAATGAAAGAACGTTTGTGCCACTGGGGGACAGAGATTCTTATTGTGTTCTTGAGAAGAGGCGGTATTTTCTGTGGTCTTCACATTTAAACACATTTGATCCTCATTGGACCGATTTAGGGTCACTCCTCGAATGCAGCACATCCGAACCTTTGAATGATGGTCCTAGGCTTTTCTTCACCATCCACCCTCTCGCAACCGAGCGTGCCTTGGGTATTCTTATACCACTTACGCACTCCCAACTAGCCATTTCATTCAATAATTTACCACAAAAGGATCAGATCACCCATTTGCATCCATGGCGCTCCTCCAAGACTACGCTCCAAGCACTCCCACTAATCGCCGAGGCGTCAAGCGCGGCTTTGCTTCCGTCTCGTCAGGCCAGCCACGCCGGCAGCAACGCAAATTGACCAAGCGCTGCAGTATCAACAGCAACAACGTACGTCAAGCCGACTCGTTAGACTTGGACTGCGACGGTGACTTCGACGAGCAATTGCTCGCATTTGCAAATCATTACTACCAGTGTCTGCAAATTCCAACACCAATTGCACCAAGCCCAGCTAGCTCCACGCGCAGCCACTTGGACGACGACGACGATGACGATGCCGATGAACAATTGCTCGCATACACAAAGCACTACCAGTATCTACAACTTCTAACACCGATTGCACCAAGACCGTCGAGCTCCACGAACAGTCAACAACATGGGCATCTTGAAAGAAATCACGGACGCGATTACGGCGACGCACTCGCGGTCAGCAGTCTGGACTCACAGGGTGATGCGCAACCTGCGTTGCTGCTACACATGCTCATGGGGTTTTAGCTCAGTAGGTCAGCGCACGCTTGGCGGCATTGGCTTCCGCAACGACTAGATCCATGATGATCAGGGACGTTGTGTTGTGCTCACCAGCCTATCACGAAAAGCGATAGTGAGGATCCGTCGCTCTAGTGGCGCGGACCTCACGATCAAGCAAACGTCAGAGTATACACAGAAAGAAGCAGATAGACATGGAGAAAGATATGGAGAGGAATAGAATACATTTATGCAAAAATTAACAGCAGTATACTACATTAACGCACTTGCAGGCTGGACATAATGATACTTGCAGCTCGCACATTGATACATTGATCATCACTCTGCGAATCAGGAGCTTCAAGGAAGTTTGAGAAAGTGCAGCAGCTATGAACCACATTTGGAAATCCGATGCTAGTCATACATGACGAGCACTACGTCATTGTCGTGCCAAGAATGGATCGACTGGTTCAGGAGCTTTTAGCATCTCTGTTTTGTTTTCTTTCGCCAACGATGGCCCAGTCACCGAAGCACCACACTGCAGCTCCTAACTGCCCAGGGCGAGAGAGAACCTTGCTTCGGCTAAAGTCGCGGAGGAAATCGAGTCATTTTGTGAGCATGTTGCCAAAGAGAGCTCCAAGGTCACAATCACAATCACGGTGAATGAATGGCTGTGACAGCATATACATTGATATACGGTTCTGAGCGACGACGATGCGTACTACAGCAGCATCCCACCATCATCCTCCGGTCGTGACCGACCCCCGAGCGTTACGCCTGCTATCACTCAAAGCCAAAGTTGTGTCCGACTCGTTGCAACTAGGTCGCAGTATGCAGCCAGGCTGTCTCCGCGTACCTACCTGCTGGCATCAAGTCGCACAGAGATGCGTTCGTCGGACTCGGATGTTGTGATCTCATGCGCATGTACCTCTGTAACTACTTTCAGTCACAAAGCGGCACCTGCATGTTTGTCGCTGGGGTTTCAAATGCATATCACTGAAAGAAATCTCACGTCTTCTATACTTTAGTGTAAAAATTTAACTTCAAGAGCTGCGAGTGTCAGTCTGCCATGCTCATCAAAAATGAGGGAAGCTCATGCAGTATTTTGCATTGGCAGAATCTATAGGCGATCATCATCGTGGTCCTGCTCCCCCATGCGATTACGATCTTGCTCCGACGGATCCGACTGCAGTTGCCTGTCTGTCTCGCGTGACGTGTGGGCGTAGGATTCGTGCTCATCCTGCTTCCTCCTCATGCAGCGTTTCCTGTTGCCTTTTTTTGTGTGTGTTTATCTGTGCATCGTCGCCTGACTCAAAGCACCAGCCGCATGTCTATCTGATGCATGCGAATTCGCGCGCTTCAAAGAGCAGAAGATACTTTTGGCGCGTAGGTCCCGGGAGAGGCGACATCTGGTGTTGTGCCACCTGTAAATAGTCCGATCCAGATCAGACTGGCTGGCTCAATCCTCCTCCTCTTTTCTAAGGAACTCTGAGTGATGGTCTTCTGTATCCTTCTGTAACGACTCATTACCCATTTTCAGCTCAATGCTCATTCTTCAACATATCTCCTCGTGCTCAAGCGATCTTGGACCCTTTCAAGCCGCTCACAGCCAGTCACTTCAGTCAGCAACTTACCACAAAACGTGTCGGCTCATCCCTGAGCATCCATGGATTTCTCCCACGTCTCCGCACCAAGCGCTTCCATCAATCGCCGAGGCGTCAAGCGCGGCTTTCACGCGGTCTCCTCGAGTTCCTCTTCTCAACTACCTCAGCAGCAGCGCAAATGGGCCAAGCACTGCGGCTGCAGTAGCAGCGTATGTCAGGCTGATGCGCTCGACTCGGACGGCGACGACGACTTCGATGAGCAGCTGCTCACGTTTACCACACACTATCGGTATCGACAACGTCCGATGCGAATTGCGCCAAGATCGCCGAGTTATACAAGCAGTCAACAGCAACGAGGGCATCATGGAAGTAATCAAGGCGACGCGCTCGAGGTCCGTAGTCTGGAGTCGCAAGGCGAGACGCAACCTGCGTTGCTGCTGCACATGCTCCTGGGATTCTGAGTCCCTCAAGTGATAAACGGGAGAGACTTGTGAGCCTAACCTCTCCACAAACCCACACGTGCATATGCCAAAGTGTGTTTAGAAGTCGACGAGCGTGAGAGTATGCATGGACGATTAATATTAATATTGATAGTATCCTGTCTCTCACGTCAAAGGCGCATGCTGCAATTGCGACGTTCAAATGCCTGGGACATCGCACCAAGGTCGCCCTCTTTCGCTCCCCCGAAGTGGCTCCATGAGGCTCGTATCTTGTGCTTTCTCTTTTCTCAGCGACAAGACCTCGAAGCGATGCCGCGACACTACATGGGGCGCATGGCATCGGATACGTCGGCAGACACAAGCCACAGAAATAGCTCTAGGCGTCGAGAGATCACAGTATCTGAGAACCACTCACCCCGCTATAATTACCACAGCACGTGACTTTAAAATGGGCACCACCTGCAGCCTCGCTTGGGCCTTCTCGTTCACTCTTCGACTCTCAAACCAGACGCAACAACCTTTTCTTCCTTGAAGTCGGGCCATCATAACAAATGGCTGGCGGCCACGCGAGTCTCACGGGCAACAAGGATCGAAGCGATGGTGCGCTGCAACGATCGCCATGCGGCCACGAAATGGGCGACGGCGACACCGACTACAATGCGATCCACATCGACGACGACGACGACCTCGACAATCTCAAGAGCGCCTCGGAGAATGCCAGACAAAGCAGCATGTCATCAGCGTCCGTGGTCGACAATGGCGATGGCGATAGCAACCGCAATATCCGCTTTGAGGACGTCGAGTCCCGAAACACTGACGGATTCGCGGAGAAGTCGTCATCCATGTCCCGCGAACGGAGACTCACGCTCATGCAGCTCGAGCGGTTCCGCAAAGCCATGGCCAAGCGCTCGCAAAGCGCCCGAGGATGCAACGCGGGTGACGCCGAGTTCGACAATCTCTTTGGCGATTCCAGCCTCGGACCGTGCAAAGAGGTGCTTCCATGCTTGTGCGCATGTGCTTTACATGTAGTTTGCGATGACTTGTGTTGATGCTTTGTTTGCTGCACGATAGCTTCGCTTTGTGACATATCCGTGGCACTACTGGGTCTTCGGGCTGCTCGTGTTCACGGCGACGACGGTGTTTGTAGAGCGTGTGCACTCGACGTCGCCCGACGGCAAACTCAAGGACGACTGGTGGAAGTACCTCGTCGCCTGCATCGTGTACGTGATCGCGCTCGGGATCGTGGCCAACGGCCGTGTCGAGACCTTCGTGATCAGCAAAGACTCGAGTCGCCTGTTGATCCGCTCGTCCAAACCGCTCTGCTTTGCATCCGCGAGGCTTCGCCGCGCACGCTGCGTGGACCGGGACCTGCGTCACATCGTTGACATCCGCGTCGAGGCCTCAGGCGAGTTCAGCGGCGACGTCGACACGCGTTGCTACAAGCTCCACTTTGAGTTTGACGACGGCGTCCACGCCACGGCGCTCGAGTCACGCTGCAAGAATCGGACGCTGGAGCGCTGCCGACTCGTCAAGGACTTTGTGCTCTCGTGCGCCACGTCGTCGTCGAGGACCATCGTCCGAGGCCATTCGTCGAGCGCTGAGGTCCAGATTCCTCACAAAAAGCCCGCGCTCGTGTCCGTCCCGAGTTCGTCGCTGCCGCGGAAGAACCGTCAGAACTCGGAGCCCATCGTGCCGCTCAAACTCGAGGCGCTCAACTGACAGACTTGTCAGCTCGGGCTTGAACTCGCTGGAGAGCTTGGCCTGCCTACTTGGGGGTACGTGAGCTCAGCCACAGGGGGTTCATCAGCTCATGGTGATATATATTACCTTTGGGGATGGGATGGAGTGTACGAGAGGCCTCTCGCACATACACTAGTTTTCTTTTCTCTCCTGCTATAATCTAATAACTTGCCTATTGCTTGTGGTCCGCATTTGCCTTGCTTGCATTTTCTGTGCTTTGTTTGTGTGTGTATTTGCTATCGGGTTTTGCCAAATTCGTTATTGCCGAAGCGCTGCTGTTGTTTTCTGCTCTGTTGTTTCTTTAATTCATCACTTGGACAACTCACGTGGTTCTTTAAACAGAATCACGACCGCTGTGACGTTGTCTGTTGACCGCTGCTGGAAAATCGCGTACTCCACCAACGCCTACAGTCATAATATCACACACAAATCAGCACAACGTTGCTCGTTCTAGGCACTTTCATCACCCAAACACTAAAAACCCACCTCGACGGCACGCTGCACATCGTTCAGTTCGACCAGCTTCTGGCGTAAGTAATTCACGGCGTCCTGGTCTTTTAATACGTCAAACAGGCCGTCGCTCGCCAGCAGCAGAAACTCGTCGTCGTCTACAACAACAGAAAATAACAAAATCATCTTCAGCACACATACACATATATATATACATCAGCAGCACACACAAACTACAATGCATACCTGTGATCTCGGTGGTTGTGACTTCCGGGGTCGCGATCACCAGCGGTCCCTTCAGGATCTCGTTGGGGTTCACGGGCAGCTCCTGTGAGTCGTACTCACTGCTGTGGGGCTTCTTGCTTCCAGAGCCATTGCCCGAGTTGCCAGAAGCCTCGTTCGCTTCCTCTTTCGGCGGCTCGGGTAGCTCAAACGTCTTGAAGGGCGAGTCACCAAACGCGCGGGACACGGCCAATTCGCCCATGATACGGCCGTGGATCACAAAGCCACCGGTATCGCGTATCCGCTGCGCTTCGTCGGCGCGACTCGGTTTGTGGTCGTTCGAGAGCCGCACGGCGACGCGCTTGCGGCTCAACACGGTCCGCGAGTCACCAGTGTTGGCCACAAAGAGGTACTTGCCCGCGATGAGCACAGTCGTGGCCGTGCTGCCGGCCTGCGGTCGCTCCGACTCGTGCATAAACTCGTCGTCGGTCTTCTCAAACGCCGAGATAAGACGCTGTCGCACCATCGCGTGGATTTCGTCCTGCGGCAGCTTGAGCAGCGGGTCAAACTGTTTCTTCTTGAAGCGGAACTCGTCAATGATGTTGTGGTGCAGCGTGTCGCCTAAAAACGATGACGCCTCAGCGCCGCCGTGGCCGTCGTACACGGCAAAATACGACTGTGGATGCAACCCCAGACAGCTGAGCGACTCGATGTTGAGGTCCTGGATGATCGTATGCGCGTCCTCCATGGTCTTGCGCTGCCCCATGCTGGCGTGGACGCCAAAATCGAACCGGTTGACCGTCAGGCACGTCTGCGATATCAAGAGATCGTCGCCGATCTCCAGTCGGTACGGCTCGTGGTACGGCCCCACGAGCTTCATGAACGTGCCGTTGGTCGAGTTGAGGTCGATCAGGTAGAACTTGTGGGTGAGCTCGTCGAACCAGATCGCAGCGTGCTTGCGGGACAACTCGCCGTCACTCGCGTGGATCTCGTTGTCCGCCGAGCGGCCGATGCCTGCGCCCGAAGTGCCAATCGTGAACACCGTGCCCTGGAGTTTGCCACTCAGCACCGTCAGCTCCATCGTCTGCTCACCCTCGTTGTATTTGGTGACGAGGAAATCGGATTTGCCGACCCGGAACACGACGTTTGGGTCCAGCGGCCACTGCATGCGGCCGTCGTCGTCCTCGTCCAGGTCCGAGCACGGTCCGAGCCGCACGAACGTGCCGCTCGAGCTCTCGTCGCAGTTCTGAAGGTAAAACCCACCGTGCGCGTACAAAATGCGCGCGTGGGCCTCGTGCTTGAGCAGTTTGTCCGCGGGGATGCTCGCCGTGTTGACGCCGGCGTCGCGGCCGATGCTGCCGCCCTCGACGCCGAAGCGAAAGCTCGTGACCACGTCGTCGTCCGAGAACGCTGTCATCTTGAGCACCACGTGGGTCCAGACGTGCTCGGGGAACGTGTGGCCCTGGTACTCGGACACGATGTACGGCTCGACGCTGCTGGGAATGAGCAGGTTGTCAAAGTCCGGCGGCTGCTGCGACTTTGTGTTGTCATGTGCTGCTGCTGATGGCTTCTGTTTTGTGTCGTCGTGCTTGTCGAGATCGTGGCTATAGCCATTTCCTTGCTGCTTGTGGTGTGGACTTGCAGGCGCACTATTGAGGGTGTGTTGGGGTTTGTTGCTATCGCCATTTTGCGACGAGATGGCGGCCGCGGTCGTAAAGCCCGCGTCGTCGCTGCTGTTTTCCAAAACGCTGCTGTTGCTGCGACTCGTATCGGCGCAGCTGTGGTAGCTGCTCGTGGAGCTCGTGCTCGAGCGCAGCAGGCGGTTCACGCCCGAGTTGCGCGCGCGGCCAAAGCTCAGCACTTTGCCCGATTCCGACGAACCTACGTGTTGCAAAATGCGCAATTGTGGCAAGCAGTAGTATGCAATTGCGAAGGTTGTTTGTCAGCAAACCGATATGGCAACCATGAGCAACGTATATAGGCGATATGGAAAACGTACTTGGCGGGTCGAGGAGCACGGTCGTGGAGCGCCGACGGTGGTGCTCGATCTCGTTCTCGTACTTGCGCAGCACGCCACCTGGAGAAGAAGCAGAAGAGCAAGTGGACGACGCGCGAGGGCGACGCCGCGAGGGGGAAGCAGCACAACAACAGAGTGAATCCCGAAGCCAGAGCGACGCATACCACCACCACAGCTTTGTCTGCTTGGAGGCTGGGCGTGCAAGCAAAATTCCATATGAAAATACACACACATGCACAAGAGAATCATTTATCCACAACATTCATCTCATCAACAGCAAGATGCATATGAGCACAATATGGGACGCACACACGCAATGCATATGCAGGCAGACGCACACACATCATACGCATACAGACGCGTTCCCAGCCTCCCAGCCAATCGGTCCACGCGCATGCACACAGCAACAGCAAACGCCTGCATGTACAACCAGATCCGCAACATCCACGCACATGCAGAAAAAGAAGAACATTGGACGTACCATACTGCGCGCCGTCGTTCATCTTGAGCGTCTGTACTTGTTCGCCCGGATTCTCCGACATCGTGCCTTCTTCTATGCTTAGCAAGTCGATCGGGGGTGAATATTCTAACTATATCTTGCTGCTTTTGTGTGTTTTGGGAACAGCGCGCTGCCGAGGGAAAAATCCGATTGTGGGGCGGTGCCGGATGGCCAAGCGTATCAGCGTGTGCTGTTCTGTCTGCGTGCGTGTGCGCGTGTGTGATGTGGTTGCTGGTGGCGTCACGCAGGCGCGTTCTCCCGTGCTTCTTCCGCTTTGATGCGTTTGTGTATGCGTTTATGACAGGAGGCACGCGGGAGGGACGGCTACCTATTCCCAGCAACAGGCCAATAGAGAGAGAGAGATGACTCTCTGCCGCACTTCTTTTATTCTCTTTATGATCCCACCTCTATATAGGGGACTCGATCCATACAAGAGAAGCACGAGCGGCTCTTTGACGAGACGAGCGATGATGGATCGCGAAAATTTCGACCAGTGTGGTGGAGGGACCCTACTCCCTCTCTAATTGCATAAACCAGACGGAAATTGAAGCTGCATACTCTCGCTAAAGTAAACGATCCAACAGGTCTGAATGCAAATGAAGAGAAATACGAAACATTAACAGAAAGGTATGGTAAGCAATTGCATGCATTTTGGCAGGAATGGGTTGGCTGACTAGGGTTTCGAATGCAGACATCTCTACCGCAACTTGCATCCAGCAGTTGGCACATTTGCTACAAAAAGCCAAAAAAGAAAATCCAAGCAAACTCCATTTGCACGCGTATCCGATGATATATTCAAATCTGTACTTGACGCATATTTCAGATTCGAGTCGTTTCGTTTCAGACAAGCAAATAAATATGCACATCAGACACGGCGTTGAGTAAATTTACAAGGTGGGCGGTATGCCGCGTGCTTCAGGATGCCCTTGCTGCAGTCCTCTTGGATGGTGCGAATATTTTGAACGAACCTCGACCACCGATTCCTGCTCAACGAATCAGTCCAATCTGCGAAAATACTGCGTGAAAATGGCTGCCACAGCATGCACGTTGTTATCGTGCTGCACAGCATCCTGCAAGATATAATAATTGTGACGTTGCCGTTCAGGACTGACACAAAAAACGCAGCCATGTGTCGTTTTTGCTCCCCATTTTATTCTTCGTGCCACATGTGATCACCATAAAAAAAAACGACACGTTGTTGCAATTGTGGATTAATATTTCGCGCCACTCACCCCCCCCCCATCCACTTGCACTTGCGCAAGTGAGTCACGCACAAAGCTGCGCGTATTTGTAATGACAGCACAAGAGCAATGTCGCAACTCCCTTGCAGCCTTTAGACATGGCAAATTGCGTGGGCAACATCGTCATTGCGTGCTTTGAATGCGATGACCTTTCGAACGAAGCACCAGATGGACTCGACAACCAACCAACCACCTGGTCCTGCGCATTGATGCGCTCTCATGCGCCATAAAGCTATCTATCTCAAAAGTCCACAAATTGGTGCACAAATCCAACCACAGCAATTTATTTCGTGTCAAAATCTGCAAAAAGCAGCAATTAATTGCCATCGAGCAATTACCGCAGAAAAACACACACACATACACTCCTTGGCGTGACATGCGCTCTCTCCCACACAAAAAAAGACCAGAAAGTTCCCACTGACGTGGCAACATGACATCGGAGCTCATGCGCAGAATAACAAGCGCATTATGAGTCTCAACTGCGTCTCTCTATCAGCAATGCGGGGGCTTCACGCCTTATACTATTAAATTATTACACTTCAACGCCGCTGTCGCTCGAGAACGACTCGGCGCCATATCCATATCCGCTCTCGTCATCATCGTCGTCGTCCACGTCGAAATCGTACGAGCTCGAGTAGATGCTGCTGCCTTCGTCGTCATGGAACTCAGCCCCAGTGCTGCGCACGCCCTGGTGCGTCTCGTTAGTAACGTCGTCGTCGCTATCGATGTCGATGTCCACGCCGTCGTTATCGTCGTCGCTGAACACGTGGCTGTCGAAGCGCTCGTGGGTCATCGCGCCAAAGTCGCTCGTGTTCGTGTCGCGGACCTCGTACTCGGAAAAGTCGGTCGAGAACTCACTGTAGTTGACCGAGCACGCGCCGCCATCCACGACCGAGTGGCCGCTCGACGAGGCCTCGGACGGCGGCCGCTGCGTGTCGCGCGCGTCCCACTCGCTCGCGCTCGGCATGTCGAAGCCCGAGTGCGACGATCCGAACGAGCTGCTGTTCTCGTCCGAGTCGCTGTCCGAGTCCCCAGACACGTTGTTGACTCGACTGGACGCCAGGATGTCCGACGGATACAACTCGCTTAATGGCGTGGCGTTCGAGGCTGACGTTTGGCTCGGGTAGTACCCGTCGAAGGACGACTCGTGCGTGCTGACCATGGCGATGTCGCTCAGCGGCGTGAGCACGTCGAACGCCGGGTCGTTCAGGTTGATCTGGTCCATGCTGTCGGAGCTGAACTTAGCTGTCCCTGCTGCACCGTCCGCGACTGCGTACGGATTAGGATACGCATCGTACGTTGGATGGTTCGCTGGCGGACGGGCTGGAGACAGCGACCGGTACTGACCGCTGTCGCGCACGTTGCTCGTGGTGCCTCCACCTGCACCGCCGTTAATGGGAATGACGTCCACGTCGTTGATCTTCATGGCGTCGCTCTGGCGCCGCGCGGTCTTGGCGTACACAAACACGGCGCCGGCGAGCACAGTGGCCACGACGCCGCCGACCACGGCTGCGAGGTTCCACGTCTGGTTGCCCGAGCTGTGGCTTGACGTCACGTCGGCGCTCACCGCTGAGGGCGTGGACGTCGGCGTCGCCACGTTGCTCGGCTGAATCGCGTTCTTGAACTCGACCTGCGCGGGCGCAGACGTCGTAGCCGACGGGGACGGGGTCGGCGATGGAGTCGGCTCCGGCGTCGGTGCTGCGGTTGGAGCGACCGTCGGCGACGGCGATGGGGATGGCGATGGCGATAGCGTCGGCGCTGGGGTCGGTTCCGGTGTCGGTGCCGGTGTCGGAGCGGGCGTCGGAGCAGGTGTCGCGGTCGGTTCTGGTGACGCACTCGTCACCGGTTCCGGCGAAGGCGTCGTCGCTGCGATCGAAGGCGACGGCGTCAGTCGTGGTGTCGTCCTCGGAGTCTGCGCTGGCACCGACGACGCGGGAGCTGGTGAAGGCGACGCTGGAGCTGGGGAAGGTGCAGGTGTCAGCGTCGGCTGTCGGGAGTTCGCCGGAGCCGTCGAGGGCACCGCTGAGGGTGCCGGCGTGATGGTGCCTGCGCTGGTGCCGGAGCCCGACGCGTCTGCGCGCTGCGCGTCGCAATCTGTCGCGACACAAAACAAGACGCACAGGACGAGAACGAGCGTCGCATGGGGCCATTTCCGCCGTCGTTGTCGTTGTCGCCGCGGCCGACGCTGCATAAAGGCGGCACAGGCATCCATAAAGGCGTAGATGTGTTTGTGTTTGGTGTCTTTATGAAAAAGCGCTTTGTTTTAAAGAAGTCCGTCGACGCGTCTCCACTTGTTGCATATATATATGTATATATATATGAACTCACGTTGTGTGGCTCTCCCTTCCGATATGGAATGGGCTTCTTCACTTTTGCGTCAATTGGTATAATCGCTGCCTGTCTGCGCTGACTCTGACTCCACATGCGAACACAAAACAGCCGAGTGCACAAGGGGAGAGGCGTCCGCAAAACACGCTGGTGCGGGACCAAAACGCTTTTTCTGACTCTTTTTCCCACACGAATACGCTGCAGAGTGGAAAAGCAGTTTTACACGATTCAGACAATTATATCAAATCATAAAGGTAACTTCGTACAATACAAAGCAAATTGTAGTATGGAGTGTGAAAGGGTATTGGATATAGACAAATGTATGAATAAAGGGATTGCGCGTTTGAGTCGTGAACGACACATATGGGGATGCTTTCTGCACAAGAGTGTGCGCTTTTTGAAGGTCAAGATGGGATCGGTTCGCGACTTCCGCTAATAGGTCTCATGTGCAACGTTACGTAAAAGCATTTGGTTTAAACAATATGCCGTAGTAGCATATCATCTTACCCAGTATTCTGTCAGCCAACTACCGACGTTTTGTACGTCTATATGCGTGTTTATCAAGTATGAAAGGGTTTACGCGGCAATATGTAAAGGCGCTGCTGCGTGGTTTTTGGATTTGCACGTCTCCGCACCGATCCAGATCTCATAAGCGCGTCTTTTTTTTTCTAAAGCGTGGCCACAATTTGTATCACACAGTAATAATCCGAGGCTCTAAAGAAATGCCGATAACGCGATAAAGAATGTAAAGAATGCAGAATGCGGTTCAAGCCGTTAATAACAGTGTGAGACGGGTATGGAGTGACGCTGACTTGAATATGGAAACGAGGCTTATGCGCTTGCTTTGTGTGTATGCATATGCACGCTACAGTAGCTAATGACTAATCCCGACTCGCCTTTCTGGAATTACAATAGCGGAACATATTGTGCTTGTAATGCATAACGAGTCGGGGGCCTCTTCTTGACATTGTTGGCTTATATGGAGCTACTTCAGTTTGCTGGGGTCGCATATATATGCAACTGTAAAGTACAATGCTCAATGACATACATGCATATATACGCATTTACGGCGCCGCGATAGGCAACTGCAGCTCGGTCACAAAGCTCTTTCCCGTGGGGTCGTCGGCATAATCCGCGTGGCGGTACACTTCGCGCACCGGGCCGGCGGCCGCGACGTCCACGTGCTGGCGCCACGCGTAGAGCTTCCTGTAGGCGTTCGGGAGCTCCTCGTACGGACCGATCAGAGTGAGTGACGCCACTTTCTCAAACGCTGGGAGCACGCGCTCTTTGACTTCGCTCTCGGCAACGTCAGAGGCTGGGACTTTAGCGTCGGCGTGGAGCTGGAGACACACTTCGAGGTCCACGTCGGCGGCCTTGAAGCCCTCGTCGTAGTAGATCGTGCGGCTCGGGCCGTCGAGCACGAGGTTGTGCGCCTTGCAGAAGGCGTGCAGCTGCTGCCACTGGTTCTTCTGTGCGCGGTAGTTCTCCACGACGGCGCGCAGTGCGACCACGCGGACTTCAGGGACGGACACGATGGTCACCTCTCCAAGTCCAGGCGAGGCGACTGAAGGCGGCGGCGGCGAGGAGGACGCGGACGAGCTCATTGAGGACAGAGTGCTGCTTGCTATTCGTCACCTGTGTGGAAAATATAAGTGAAAATTGTGGTGTCCAGCAAAGGTGGCCAGTAAAAGTGTGTGTGTATAACTATATCCAAAATCGAAAAGAACCCCTTTAAAGATCGAAGTGAGGAGCTCCACAGAGTGAAGGTCGATGGTTGCACTTTCCCATCAGAATACATTGTTCAAGATAAACAATCTTTTGGACACGACCAGCATTCTGCTGAAGTAACACTATCCAAGTGCAGCTCTTACGCAATCTTGACCCCATTCGCACTGCAACAACCCACAACGCCCTGTATTCATTCGGCAATCATTGCACTTGGGTATATGCCACTCCTGCTGTGTGGCTACCTGCTTCGTCGATAGGCGTGGTTCATTGCAAGTGCATCTGCCTACTACGTGCTGTCATTCATCAAGTCTCACTTTCCAAATCGACGAGGCAGCACCATGAGCGCCACCATCACGTCTTCCACATCTTCGTCCCTCAAGGACGATGAAGCCGGCAAAGTCACGATCACGTCCATCCCTCAAGTGCGTGTCCTCGCTCTGCGTGGAGTCGTCGCCAACTACCGCGCGCAGACGCAGCTTTGGAGCGAACTGACTGCATTCTGCGAGGCGCATCGCATCGCTATCGCTGGCGCGTGCTTCACGATCGACTACAACCGGGAGTACAAACCGAAAGACGTCGACCTCGAGGTGTGTCTGCCGATTTCGGTGGAGACCGAGATCCCAGCGCCAGAAGATCCAAGTTGGGGCAAAATCCAAGAGCGCGAGCTGCCAGCGATCCCAAAGGCGGCCGTGATCACGCACCTGGGCAACTACGACGGTCTCCCGCCCGTGTACGAGATGCTCTACAAGTGGATCTCGGACAACAGCCATACGCCCAATGGGCTCGTGCGCGAAGTGTACCTGCATATGGATCCGTGCGACACCACAGAGGCGAGTTGCATCACGCAAGTGCAGCAGCCGATCGCGTAAAACAAGGCACAAGCGAGTAGGAGCACGAGTTTGCCGTAAGTGTGAGTTTTTTGCACTGCTACCAGTGAGTATCAAGAAAGTAAACAAACCTTCTTGTCCGTTTGTCAATCGAAAGCTGGTCTGCAAGCGGTTCAGTCAGGTTCTCTCTTGCCGTTTCGTCCGCTTTGTTACTAAGAATGCTTTGACCTATGGTCTGCAGTTCTCATCAGCTTCTTTCGTGCTTTGCTTGCGTCGGAAAGAGGCGAAATGCATCCACATGTAAACGAAAAGCGCCGCCATCCCAGGCTTTTCATTTCTTCACTTGCGCGCTTCAAGTTGCCACATACGAACTTAGCAAGACACAAAAAGAAGCAAACTTAACAGATTACCCGTAAGTAGGTTACGACCTACACCAAAGCGAACTTTCTCGTGTGTTCAATTCCGTATCTATAATCGTAGGTTGCAACCTTCACCATACTACCTTGTTTTTACCGACATCACGTATCTTCTCAACCTGTCAACAGTGACTCCCTATCTGTTTGGTTGGCACGAAACCTGTGGCACCCACATAAAGAGAAAACGAGCGCCAGGGTCAGCAGCATGTCGGTCTTCAACGCGTCGTCGGCGATGAGCTTCCTGGAGGCGTTCACGCGCGCCGCCAAGCACCAGCACGTCTCGGGCCGCGCGCAGCGCGGGCTCTTCGCTGGCCGCGACAAGGCCTTCGGCAACAACGTCAGCTTCTCCAAGCGCAAGTACGTTTCCTTGCTGCTGTCTGTATTCTGTCTGTATAACAAAGGACTTGGCTTAAAATGAATACTCGACTATCGATTAGGACGCGCCGCGCGTGGAAGGTGAACCACCAGTGGAAGCATCTGTACTCGGAGGCGCTGGACGAGAAGATCGGCCTGAACGTCACAACGCACACGCTGCGGTGTGTGGACAAGGCCGGCGGCCTTGACAACTACCTGCTGAGCCTCAAGAAGGAGAGCGACCTGGGCGTCAAGGGCCTCAAGGCGCGCGACCGCATCGTCGAGGCGCTTGCCAACGCCGCCGCCGCGACCAATGCCGCCGAAGCCGTGTCGCAGTAATCACACACAACCGCAGAGAGAAGCAGATGCCGCGCATGGATAGAGGGGGAAGCAGAGCAGTGGCGTTTCCAGGGTACGGAAGCGAAGAATACAACATGCTGAGAGGAAAACAAAAAAGTTGCATTTGCTGAGCATTTGCTTATGAGCAGCGCGATCTTGTCGTTATTCGTTGTTTTTGTTGTTGTTGTTATTGCATGCAAACAAGTGCTTTTCTCTATTGACACGCAGCGTCCGCGTCACATTCACTCTTGCAACCGACAACCAAGAGCGCTCAGTAGCAACTAATGCATGACTCGTTATCAAATCAAATTCCGTATGAACAAGTACTTTTCTATATTCACCGCACATTTGCAAGGTGCAGTACGAGCACGCCCACTCAATCCTACTACTTAGAATACTTCCCTTCGTTCTCTTTATCAATAAAAAAGACACAAAACCAAAGTCTACGTCCACAACCATTAAACAAAACCAAATGCTTTTTTTTCGTCATGTGTGGGGTTACTGCGGCTCGCGGTACCTCGCGCTTTAGAGCGAGCCCTCGCTGAGCTCCGAGACGCGCGACATGGCGAGCGGGTTGATGGCCGTGGCGTCCACGATGCTGAAGTCGTTGGCCTCGTCCAGGATCTCGTCGCCGCTGCTGTCGCCGTCGTCGAAGGACGAGCTCACGATGTCCGTGTTGCTGCTCGGCCGGACGTCCGAGGCACCCGAGGGCCGCGGCACGGCGTCGCTCGAGTACACACCGCTACTGAGGCGGATCTCGTCGAACGAGGGCTTCATAAACATGTTGAACGCCGAGTCGGAGCGCCGCTGCGGGTTCGTGTTTGTCGTGCTGCGCAGCTCGAGGCTGTCAGCGTCCGAGAACATGGACGGCACGCCGCCCGTGGACCGGAAGTCGCCGACATCGGACTCACCGAAGCTCAGCTGCTCGCTCGTGACGTTGCTGGGCGCGCCCGCGCCAGCGGCGGTGTGCCACGCGTTGCTGCTCAGGCTGCTGCTCGAGCCCTCCGACGGCGGAGCCTGGTACATTGCCGACGAATCGTTCGAGACGAAGCTCAGACCGATATCGAAAGTGGACTCGTCGGATCCGCGGTCGGATCGATCGTTGTCGTCGCCACCGGAGGCTGGCGAGGGCGGCAACTGGCCAGTGAGCTGGAACGCCGCCGTACCACGCAGCACGCTGTCGTCGAAGCGGCCGTTCGTCTGCTGCTGCCGCGTGCTCCGCTGCGCTGGATCCGTGGACCTTGAGATGAACGAGGCCACGACGATATCTTCGGCGGGCGTCATTTTCTCGCTCGAGTTGAGCAGCTGGCTCCCGTTGCTGCTCGTGGCGCGGTAGCCTCGCGGGTGCAGTTGGCTCTGCGTGAGCGGCAGGTTCGTGCGGTTGTGCTCGAAGAACGCGTCGAGCTCGCGCTGCTGCGAGCTTCCACGCCTGCGCACGTCCTTGTGCTTGCTCTTCCGCGTATGTACGAAGAAGAGCGAGATCGTGACGCCGGCCACGACACCGACGACGATCAGCGCGAGGCTCGTGTCGCTGAGCGAGGCCGAACCACCGCTTGATTCCGACTCGGTCCGCGTGCTGCCGCTGCCCGACGCCTTGTTCTTGCTACTGGTTCCACCCGAAGACGAGTCCACGATCGGGTCCAAGTTGCTCAGATCGGGGGCTGTGACCTGCGCATTGTTATCATCATCATCGTCGTCGTTTGCACCGCTTGGCGGTGTCACGGCAGACTCCATCGTCGGCGTACTCGACGGACTCGGGGCTAGCGTTTTCGGGCTCGCAATCGTACTCTTTGGCGCTGCGGTCGTGGTGGCAGGAGCTGTCGTTGACACAGGCTGCGTCGGCGGCGGCGGGGACTCTGGAGACGGCTCTGGGGTCGCCGTAGCTGCTGGTGGAGCTGTCGTCGCGGCCGTCGGAGCTTTCGTCTCGGCCTCATTTGTTGGCGGCGGCGGAGACACCGGCGGTGCAGGCGACGCGGTCGTCGGCACTGGACTCGGCGAGGCTGGCGCGGGAGTCGTTGATCCCCCCGCTGACGAATCTGTCGGTGGCGGTGGAGAGCCTGTCGGTGGCTGTGTCACGGGCGGAGGACTCGGTGTCGGTGTCGGTGTCGCGGTCGTGGGCACCGGTGTCGGTGCCACTGTCGTCGCTGCAGGAGGCTCCGTCACGGGCGAAGGACTCGGGGTCAGCGTCGGCGCCACTGTCGTAGGCTCTGGAGACGGAGTACCAGTCGTGGGCTCCGGGGATGGAGCCACCGTCGTAGGCTCCGGGGATGGAGCTGCTGTCGTTGGTTCTGGAGATGGAACTGCCATCGTTGGTTCTGGAGATGGAACTGCCATCGTTGGTTCTGGAGATGGAACTGCCGTCGTTGGTTCTGGAGATGGTGCTGCCGTCGTTGGTTCTGGACTTGGACTCAGAGCTGGCGTTGGAGCCACCGTTGGGGCCTCTGGACTCGGTGCTGGAGCTGCTGTCGTCGCACTCGGCGCAGGCGTGGTTGCTGGAGCAGGCGCTTCCGTTGGCGCCGCTGTCGTCGGTACGGGCGTCTCTGTCGTCGGCGCTGGCGCTGGCGTCGTCACCGGCGCCTCCGTCGTATTGCTCGCTACGCCCGCCTCCTGCGCATACGCGTTCTCGCTGAGCAGCACCGCCGCCAGTATGAGCACGGGCAGCACAAGCGTGCGCCACCGAGATCGCATCATGCCGCGCATGGGTGAGTGGGGGTACCTCCGCGAGCGCAGGTCGTTATAATAATAGGAGGCCGCTGTTCACGCCGAGAATGGAGATGGAAGATGGGACGAAGCTACCGATAGACAGATAGACAGATAGACAGACAGGCCTGGCGCGTGCTTCTGCTTGTGGAAATGGGGTACGCTTCTGTGCCTATAGAATCGTCAATTGGATGCGCCAGCGTCGAGGAAGGAGCGGCGCTTTTGCATCATTTGGCACGCAGGTTGCAGGGAAAGCAGATGGGGGGTGGGGAGAGCAAGGACTGGGCAGTTGCACTCTAGACGGCATGTGAGATTTGATAGTATGAGATACTGCTGATGTAGTCTACATCATTGGCGCGATAGAACCTGTAGGGATTAATACATAAGAGTCTACAAAGTGGTATAGGAAGAGTTTAGTAGAGAGGGAAATGAGCCACACTGGCCAGCTCTTACTGGCAAAAAGTAGTCAGTCAAATCACGTTTTGGAGCGTGGTTATGCACGATGAAGAGGTTTTTGCGTATACGGTTTGGGTACTTCTTAAATCAGTGCATTGTCATAAACACAGGAACTGTCATGGCTAAATCGCGATTATGAGTTCAGTATTTAAGAGAAAGAGGACGTCCAGATGACAAGCCAGCTTGTTTTGATCATTCTGCTGAAAATCCATTGCGCCAACACACGCTAGTGCTGCTACTAGAACTTTACTTGTGCACTCGAATAATAAGTCCGTGCCTCGCTGACCTCTCTTGCGTAGCGTAGTATCATGGTATTATGTACTACACTTTTACTCGTTATAATGCAACTGCATGTGTTCTCTACTCATTATTACACACGGTTATAATCTCCGTTTCGTGCCGAGAATGGGCCGCGAGAGCGATCGCAGTAGTAAAGTGGGA
Source organism: Globisporangium ultimum DAOM BR144 (assembly GCA_000143045.1). Classification (NCBI taxonomy): domain Eukaryota; phylum Oomycota; class Peronosporomycetes; order Pythiales; family Pythiaceae; genus Globisporangium; species Globisporangium ultimum. Next base: position 328,256 of record GL376610.1, on the reverse strand, counting down.
TTTCCGATCGATAATCGCATTCATGCTCTGTGCGCACTCATCTTTGGGAGTGCGAAGATGGCCATTCGTTGAGGTAGAGGGCTATCCTCCATTTCCCGGTACCACTATCTTTGCATACCCCTTTGAAACAGATACATATTGGAGCTATACAGCTGATACAAACTAAAGACATACGTCAGGAAAGACATCATACCCCGTTATTGCCGATCGGTACTACTGTAAATGGAGGTTAGACTGTCCAGTGAATGAACCTGCAAAACGATGGGGTTTACTTTGCCAAACTCGTAATCCAATATGAGTCCTAAAATCACAATTGCGGTAAAAAGAACAAAAAAACGATTATCCATAACCCGTCTTCTCGTCATAGCAAATGGGTTCAGTCGCCAAACTTGTGATCTACAGCGTCTATATTACCTACTAGATCAAGTTCGGGTCCGTTCCGACAACTCTGCCTACCACATAGGCAAAGAGCTATTTAATACACAGACCGATCGCATTATTCGTGTTGCTTGTATTTTGATTGCTGGGCCTTTTGGCCTTGCGAGAATCCAACGGAATGCCACCATACAGAGTCATCGATTCGACAGCGTCCACACGTGCATATGCGCTACTCAGACTCACGCGAGCACGGCTCTGAGGCAGTTCTTGGTGGCCTCACCCACGTCCTTGTGCACGGCGCGCACCGTGATCCGGTACGCGTTCGTCATGGCGTTGGCCTCGATGCGCGCGAGGCAGCCCACGGACACCTTGTCACCGTTCGGGCCGCTCGTGCCCGTGCGGAACGTGCACGCGAGCGACAGCGTCGCCTCGCTGGTGTCCACGCCCTGTACAACATCAATACGCACAAAACGACCTAGTCAGCCTAGAATCCTGGGCTTCAGGCTCCAGTCTCAGATTACGTACCTCGGCCAGCGCGAACTTGAGCTGCTCGGTGCACCACTTGCGCGTCTGCACCGGGTCCATCTTGGTGGCGCTCGTGACGACATCCTGTGCCTCGCGGTCGTGGCCCTCGAGCGCGCTCCAGCGCTTCATAAAGTCTTCGGCACCCAGTTTCACGGGCTCCATGAAGCAAGTCACGGGGCACGGCAGACTCAGCGGGTACGCGTAGTTGCCGCCTCTCATCGAAAAGCGCACGTGCATCGCGGGCGGCGCCACGAACGGCGCCATGCATTCGATCATCACCTGCTGCTTGACCTGCTGCTTGGGCGCGATGCTCGTTGGCACGTCCTCACACTGCATGCGGAAGCTCGCGTCGTTGGCGGCCGCGATCTGGACCTGGAAGTTGCCGATCGCGTCGTTCGTCTTGTTGCCGAAGAAGAACTGGATGCGGCCCTGCGAGCCGCGGTACTCGTGCTTGGCGCCGATCTGCAGCACGTCGTTCTCAAAGAGCACGCCCTGCGGGTTCAGCATCAGGTTGCGGTTCCACTCGGCGAGCTTGGGCGCGAGCGACGCGTCGATTCCAATCACGCCGCCCATAGGCGCTGGAGGCGGCGCCAACGACGAGCCAAACACGTCGATAAGCTCCGAGACCGGGTTGGCACCTCGGATCGCATCAGCCGAGCTCCCAAAGCCACCAGAAGTGCTCTTCTTGGGCGACGAATCGTCCAGCGACAGCAAATCGTTGCTGTTGTCGCTCGGTTGGCGGCTGTCTTCGCTCTTCGCGCCGCTGCTGGCCGCAGGATCCTCCACGGACTCGCCTTCCTCGCCGGCCGTGGCCTTCTGCTGGTTGCGCAGCCGCACGGTGAGCGCCGACTCGCGGTTCTCCGGGAAGATCGGCATGGGCTCGAGCACGCGCTTCATGAGCTCGTCGTTTACGTGATGAAGCGCCAGGTACTCGCACGCGCGCTGCTGGATCTCCAGGTCCATGTTGGTCATGCACTTCTTGAAGAGCTCCATCACGCGCGGCCGGATCTCGTCGTAGAGGTTCTCCATCTTGACGAACGCCGTCAGGATCAGGCACTTGGTCGGGATGCTCGCGACCAGGTAGTGCTTGTGCAGCACGTCGAACTGCTTGTCGCTCGTCATCTCGGGCTCGTCGCAGATGAGGTACCCGAACTCGCCGAGCACGTACGCGCCAAACTTGGCCGTCGTCTCGTCCACGTGCTTGGGCTCGAGCGCGCGGAACATGACCTCAGCCGCGTACTTCTGGAGCTCCTCCTTGTTGGTCACGATCTGCACCACGCGGTGCCACACGTCGTCTGGCACCTCGGAGCCCGCGATCGTGATCAGCTGTAGCACCGTGTCCACGTACCAGCGCAGGTTCTTGGCGTACTTCTCGGCCAGGATCGCGGCCTTGAGCACGATCTCTTCGCGGATCGCGCCCTCGGCGATCGCCAAGTAGTTGACGAGCTCGCCCACGATCTCGAGCGCGTTCTCGCTGTCGCACATCGAGAAGAGCAGGTCGAGCGCGCGGCGTCGCACCGAGTTGTCGGCGTCCTTGAGTGAGAAGAGTACCGTGTTCTTGTGCTGCTTGACGGCCTCGGCGTCGCCCTCGAGCCGCACGAGGCGGTACATCGAGTCCAGGCCAATGTACCGGATGTTGGGCTCGCTCACCGAGATGAACCGCGCGAGCAGCTGCACCGCGAGTTCCTTGAGCTTCGGATCACTCTTCTTGCCCTGCGCGATGACCAAGTTCACGGTCTCGATGAGCACGGCGTACGCGGCGTTGTTCTTGGCGCCCTTGCCGGGGGTGGGCCGAGATAACACGCGGCGCAGCGTGTCGTCAAGCTTCTCGCGTAGACCCTGGTCCTCAAGCGGTCCGAATTGCTGCAGCAGTCGCAGCAGCTTGACCTGGAGCCACGGGCACGGCGTGCTGTAGTACATGTAGTCGCGTGGACACGCCTTGTGCACCACGAGCGCCGCGAGCTTGGAGATCACGACGTCGATGAGGCTCCGAAAGTGCGTTGGGTGCAGCTGCAGTGCTGTTTGCAGCAGACTCGCAGCCGACGTCACAACGCCCAGGTGGGTCTCCGACATGAGCGAGTGCAGCCGTGGCTCCAGGTCTTCCAGCGGGATCAGCTCCGGGTTGGGCGGCAGCATGCGACGCACGCACAGCGCGGCTTTCTTGCGCACGTGCGCGATGCTCGACGAGCTCATGAGCAGGTGCACGGCGCCCGGGGACAGCGCCTCGGCGAACTCGTTGCCGCCCAGATTCGCGACGCAGCAGAGCGCGAGACACTGGTTGGCGGCCTCGGGAGACTTGAGGTCGTTCCCGATCGAGTTGACCACGAGCGTCATGAGCTCGTCCGAGCTCTTGAGCAGGATCGAGCAGCCGAGGTAGCCGAGACACTTTTCCGAATACTTGGTGCCCGAGACGAGGTTGATGACCTGCATGTGGCCAAAGTCGATGTCATAGCCGAGCATGTAGATGTAGATGAGCTTCCATGCGTACTTCTTCTTGTCGTACGAGTTGAGCGACGTGTTCTGTGTGAACTTTTGGCGGATCTTGACGAGCTCCTTGTCCACGCGCTTCTGCTCGTCCTCGCGCGACGAGCACGCGCGCAGGTCGCTGATAAAGTTGTTGAGGCCGCGCGCACTGAACATCGCCATCGTGAGAGAGCTGAAGCGTCCAACGGCGGCACCGAGTAGAGAGAGTGGAGCGGCCGCAGCGAGTTCTCGGCTTTCGGTCTTGCGGTCTTCGTGCGCTGGCGCTGGAGATAAACGAGAAATGAAGCGCCGTAGGCAGAAAGAAAGCGATCTTGAACAGACACTGCAGAGCGGTTTTACTTTTGAAAAAAAGCGGTTTTAAGAGGGGAAATTTGTATATGTAGGAAAAGAGAATCTAGATTTGTATGGGGGTGAGTTACTAAAAAGGTAAAGAACAACAACAAAGTGCTTTTTTTGCTACTCCTGTTTTTTACTTCTTCTTGGAAGGCTTGGTGGACTTCTTCTGTGGTGGTGTGGACTTGGCGCCCGCGCTCTTCTTCTTGGCCGCTGGCTCGTCAGTTTTCCGCTTCTTCGACACATTGCTGCTGTTGTCTGTAGTCTCCGCCTTCACGGGCGTCGCAGTCTTGTCCTTCTTCTTCTGCTCCTTCTTTGATGCCGCGTTCTTGGTTGGCGTAGCCTCCTTCTTCACTGGCGCCTCCTTCTTGGCTTTCTTCGCGTCCTTCTTGGGAGCTTCCTCCTTCTTCGCCGCGTCCTCCTTCTTGGCCTTCTTCGCTGGCTTGGCGGTTTCCTTCACGGCGTCCGAAGACTCGGCTTCCTCCAGCTTGCGCTTCTGCAGCGCGTGCGTCTTGGACATTGGTGGCAACTTGGCCAACGTCGAGAGCGCGTTGTAGATCGGCAGCGCAACGGAATCGTGCGTCTTGATACTGATCGACTGGACACCATTCCAGCCCTTTGGGATGTGCGCGGCGCAGTTGTTCATGGCCACCAAAATGTTCTCGACGGCCTCGTCGACGTTCATGCCCAGGTGCGCGACCTTGACGTTCGAGCACACACCCGTGCTCACGACCATCTGCGTGCGCTGGTAGATGGCGCGGATGCCGTTGGACACATCCTTGCGCGAGACGCGCACAGCCACCGGCTGCTTCTTCTTAATGAAGAATTTGGAGCCCAGCGCTTCCGGCAAGTACGGCACAATGCGATCGTCGGCCAGGAACAGGTCATACGCGCCCGCGAGCGTGCGGCGGTCCTCGAAGCGCGAAAAGTTCTTCTTGAGCTTCTTGATATCCATGACCTTGGCGAGGCCCGCCACAGGGTCAGCGGCCAACGCGGCCTTGATGCGGTCCTTGTCACCGTTCTTCACGATCAGACACATCTCGGCGTCATTGTCACCGCCGCGAAGCGAGTGAGGAATCGCACTGCATCATAGGGGGATATATAAAAAAACACATGAGTACATTTGCGCGGCCGCCCGCATGATAGTAAAATAAGATGAGATGGACGTACATTTGGATGGGCTTGTGCGAGCCCTTGGTCGGGATGAGCTTGCGCGTGATGATGGCCGAGACGTACTCGACCGAGTCGACGAGCGGCTTCTTGGGCAGCGCCGCCTTCTGCTTGTCCACGAAAGCCTGCAGCGCGATTACGGCCTTGCGCACCTGCGCCTCCTCGAGCGGGTTGCGGAGCCCTTTCTTCACGTCCATGTTGTTGTCTACGGAGCGGCGAGTGCGGCGGCTGCTGTTGAGCTGTTGCGACGTGCAAATAGCCACCACCACAACGTTTCGTGCGAGCACCATTATCCCCGCGCGTCGCCAGGACCAACCAAGTCCATACGGCTTCTGATCTGCGCCTTTCATTGGCTGAAATACATGCAAGCGATATGATTCGTAGAAAACATGTTGGTAGTATGCGTCTCAGATCTGATGTGAAGACCTCCACAAGCTTACGTTGCGCGGCCATCTTATGCCCCAAATATGCACATTCAAAGGGTCATCTTGCATATACTACAACGACTTGGGTGTCTTACGTTGCACTAACAAACCAACCAGCATGCAAATACCGATCCTTACGGTGCACGTGCGCACCGTAAGCTGCTTGCCACCGCACGTTTTAGGCAGTATCTATGCGCGTGCCCCTGTCATTTCCAAAATTCGTCAACGTCATCACCAAGACAGGAGCAGAACAAGAAAAGAGAGGATGGTGCTGAGCGTGAACGTAGTCAAGCCCGGCAAGAAGGTGCGCGACTTTGGCGCCGTGGAGGTGGACGACAAGGCCACGGTCGCGCAGTTCAAGGCCGCCTTCGAGAAGAAGACCAAGATCTCGCGCCACCGCCAAAACTTCAAGCTCCAGGACGCCACCGGCGCGCTCGTGGTATGTTTTTTGTTCTTTCTCTCCATCATGCATGCAATGCGTAATGTCTGCTTCCTGTTGTGCTCTGCGCGTATATGCTATCGTGGTGCTTATACACTGTGCTTGCTGTACCATGTAGAGCTTGGCGGATGACAGCAAGACGCTGGCGTCGTACGGCGTCAAGAGCAACGGCCAGCTCCAGTTCAAGGACCTGGGTCCGCAGATCGGCTACCGCACGGTGTTCATCGCCGAATACCTGGGCCCACTGCTCTTTGTGCTCTTCTACGCGACGCGCCCGGCGTTCCTGTACGGCAAGGACGCGGCGTCCAAGCCGTTTGACCACACGGCGTGGCTCGGCGTCGCCGCGTGGAGCGCGCACTTCTTGAAGCGCGAGTTCGAGACGCTCTTCGTGCACCGCTTTAGCCGCCCGACCATGCCGCTCTTCAACTTGTTCAAGAACTGCTCGTACTACTGGTCGTTCGGTGCCGTCGTCGGGTACCCGTTGGCACACCCAGACTACAAGGGTCCAACGTCGGAGTTGCAGATCCAGATTGGCTTGGCGCTCTTCGCGGTCTCGGAGCTCCTCAACTTCTTGGTCCACGTGCAGTTGCGCAACTTGCGTCCAGCGGAGGGCTCGAAGGTGCGCCCTGTGCCCAAGGGACCGCTCTTTGCGCTCGTGTCGTGCCCAAACTACACGTTCGAGGTGCTCGGCTGGGTCGGCTTTTCGCTGTTCACGCAGATCTTCTTCAGCTACCTCTTCACGCTCGTGGGCTTCCTGCAGATGACCGACTGGGCGCTCAAGAAGCACCGCGGATACATCAAGAGCGACGGCGACGCGTACAAGAAGCTGCGCCGCAAAGCCATCGTGCCATTCGTGATCTAAGCGTGTCAGCCTGTCGTGGGGGTCGTTGCTGCGAGATTCTTGTAGCTTAGTGTCTCATCCTTAAGCTTAGCGCAAGAGTGGTGAAAGTTTAGTGGCGCAGCAGTCGAAGGACATGCGTTGCTGACAACAGATTTGTGTGGTATGTGAATGCACGTGTTTTCCCACTTTACATTGGAGTTTGTATTTGTATGCGCGTGCGAATATGTTGGCGGAATTGCGAAGCACGTCGCTTGTGTCATGGGAGCAACTGCAAGCACCACGAAAGTAGGAGTTTTATTATCGTACGTGAGCCTTTGTTTGATCACCAAGTGGCGCATTTTCCCCAAGGATAATAGCAACAAGAACAGCGTCTGGACTCGTTTTGGATTTCTTAGACTTTGTAGATCACAATGGAGCTCTCGGCCTTCGCCTCGCCGTTACCCGTGTACTTGACACGCAGATCTTCATTCGTACCCATCTCGAGGATGTGCTGCACGAGCGAATACTGCGTCAGCAGCGATGCGCCATTTGCGTGATTTTCAATCGCATCCGAGCACGAGGCGACGCATTTACCATTCTTCTCAAGTTCAAACGTGGGTGGCGGTTTGGATGCGTCGAAAGCTGGCTTGGGTTGTGGTGGTGAATTGGACGAAGGCGGCATCGCAAACGTAAACGCTGCTGCTGACGGCGGAGCCGCTGCAGAGCCCGCAATTGCACCAGAAGGAGGAGATGGAGCGCTCAGAGGAGCAGTACTGCTGATATGCTTGATGGTGCAGTGGATGACGTAGATACCCGCTCGAAGAAAGCAGATTCGCCCACCAGGTTGCACGGCAAACAACTTGGTACCTGAGACGGTCTCCAAACCCCACTCCAAGAAGTGATCTGGCATCGTCCGAACTCTCGTCTCGGCTCGGAAGTACAGAGTTGTGCCGGCGACTCCTACTCTGGGTTGGCAAAGAAGCTGGTCCACGTGCGCCCGCAGCGTCGCGATCTCGTCTTCTTGGTCGCGTACTTTGGCAGAAAGAATGGTCACCGGGTCCACTTCGACGGCGTGGAGCACAAATCGGTACCGAGGCGACCAGATCTTGGCGAATGCGTGCAGCTGGAGCGTGAATTCCAGGCACAAGTCGTCGTCGTTGCCCTTTGCTTTGAGACGTGGAGGCGGAACGAGTGCAACGCACTGTGAGTTGCGCTCGTTTCCCTGTGCAAGGCAACTGCAGAAACACTGCGTACACACGCGGGCATCAACCGAAAATCAAAAAGCCAAGTCGCAGCCATAGCTCCAGATTGGAATGGAACGTACCTGGACGTAGTCTTGCAGCGTCGCCATGGGGATCGCCTGGTGCGGTGCCACAAAGTCGCCGAATTCCAAGTTGCCAGTCTCCCTGCCCACAAACAGAAAGCACACCAGTACAATGAGCCTCAGGCATTGGAGAAACTCTCCATAGATTCGCACCATTGCTTCTTGGTGCGCGTGTCTTCCAACCAGATGTTGACTTTGAAGCTACTCGTTGTGACTTCGTAGCGGTACGTTACCGTCTGGTGCTTCGACGATGACACGGGGAAGACAATATCGCCGCTCACTTTGTGATCGCTGCCATCAAGTTTTGCTGGTGATAAGGCTGTCGGACTTGCGCTGCTGGTCGTGGCGGTGCGGATCGACGATGAAGAAGACGAGCATGACAAGGCACCAGCACCATCACCAGCAGGAGCTCCAGCCGATCCTGATGTTGCACACGAAGGTGAAGACGGCGGGAACGTGAACAATCCAGGCGCCGAGACGATGGGGATCACATAGTCCGTCGTCGAGCCCGCACTGTTGTAGCCAAACCCTTTGAATGCTGCGTTCGAATTGGCGCCAAACATGGCGCTCTGTTTTTTGCGTGTGTCAGACTCGCCACAACGGGGCACTGCGCTTATATGAATCTGTGAAAGCGTCGGCATAAGACAGTGGCGGGTCTCAGCACGACACGGCCGCTCAAACGGACAGGGGTTTCATTCGCCTTATGGCAGCACATTGTGGGTGCAACTAATTCTATCGGAGGGCGGCATGGAACGCACCCATTGCTCAGGTGTCGCTTCCAGCATTGACGGAGGCTGGATCGTCGCCACCCAGTCAGCCAGCAGATTCGCTGAAATTTTTCCTCTGCCTCATTTCGTGATGAGATTTATGTTCTTCTTTGTAGTGTATTTTATGTGTTAGATTTAGGATATCTTGTGCGCTATCGACGTAACATAATTAATATACCTCATCAAACCAAAAAAAGATTCGCTGAAACGGACACTAACTGCCACACGGGATCATGCAAGTCTAGGTGGTGGTATCCTGAGAACGGTGTGCAAAGTAGACAATAGTCGACACCCGCAGTCCGCAATTTTTTTGGCTGGTGTGGCACATCGTAAGAAGAGGTTAGTAGTATACGCAATAAGGAAACGTGAGGTCGATGAAACTTTATGCAGTTGCCCATTGCCACCAAGCGCATCGCTCGCTCCATGCGTCAGCGCATATGATTACCCGAGCAAGCCAGACAGAAGAAATGCCAAACACGTTCTCCTCACTGCGCACATATGCGAAGCCTCTACTTTCTTCTAACAAAACGAGTGTTTCGAGTGTCGACGACGAACCGCTTGGAAAGCGCATGTGCTATGGTGCACTGTGTGCGAAAGGATCTGAGTTAAGTTGGAAGTGAGTGATGGTTATTTTCATAAACAGTCATATGAACCAGAATGACAAGCACTCACGGTCCTTCCGAGTGAAAGTTCCAGAAAGTGGAAAATTACAATTTTCAAACAGCTCTTGTCTCTGTTGGGCTTCTTCTAGTACGAGAGCTGTGGCTACGTTGTCGTGCTTTCTTTCGTTCACTGGATTCGATAGATAGAGCTGCCTGGTTTCGTACTGTCGCTGCCCATGTACTGGACACTCAGGTACGCATTTTTGCTCATATCACCGCTTGAACTTATGCATTTGGCGACCGCGCTCCCATTTTTCTGCAGCTTGGTTAGTGTGGTTCTCTACGACTTGCGCCACTTACAGACCATCGTATAAAAACGTGATCTTTCCCGTCGAGCTGTCGCGCCGGAACCATTCGTTCACGCCCGATGCGGTCCATTCGAGGTACTGATTCGCGCCCCAGGGCATAGCTGTTTCTGCGAGTAAGTGCGCCACTATCGACTTGGATCTGCTTGCTGTCGGGGTACCTAAAGCGTTCATACTCGTGGTCAACGTATCGCCTTGTGCCCGCAGCAGCGCGATCTCGTCTTCTAGGCCGCGGACCTTGACGTTCAAGAGGTCGATTTCATTCAATGCTATCCCGTAGCAGAAATTCGCACGTTGGTGTCAACACAACGCCCGCGAGCATTTCAATCTCGATCATGAAGATCAGCTTGAGTTCGTTGCTGGTGTTGCCCGGCGCCAAATTGCACTGGAACATATCGTTGCTGTCAGCCATGCAGCTCTCAAAGAACTTTGTGTTGCCAGGAAAGCAAACGCCACAGTTAAAAAAATATATATGTAACCTCCAATGCCCTCGATTGCCTTAACATGTGAAAAAAACTCGATCATCAGCATCCACATACTTACGCCTTCTATCATTGAGCCGCACGTACCACTGCTGCTTAGAGCGCTTGTCTTCGATCCAGAGCGTCACATCATCGCCGCGCATCATCAGTCAATAGCGATAGGATTCGCTCGTGCGCGATGGGAATGTGACGTCACCCTCAGCGCCATCTACGGCAAGTGCCATGACGCTTTCGCTGCAAATTTATGAGATGACAGCGATGCAGGTGACTTCGTTAAGAACGGCGACACCCTTATGGCGTTGGAGCTGCCAACTCGGGTGCGGAAAAGTTGCCATTGTCACGCGCATTTGGAAATTCTCACCGCGTGTCTTCGGCAGTAGATGGGAATGATGAATTGAATGCGTTCGGGTCGGACGAACAACGACATGTTGAAGGTAGATGAGCCTCGCTGTTCACAAAAGATTTGCTACATGAATTGATGAATACACACAAAGGACACACAACAGCAGACTACACGCTGGTTTCTCTCTTCACTTGAGGGCTCTTCGCCTCGGCGTTTGCTGTGCTGCCATTGTTGGTTGTTGCTGCTGGAGAGCGACATCACGTCACTACTCACTGCAGCCCATAGACAATGACGTAGCTGCCTGAATGGGCTACACCCGTGTCCGAGTACGAGATCGTCAAATAATCATTCTTCTTCATGGGAACGATATGGTGCAGTTGTGACCATTGAGCTGCGCCACTGATGCTCGAATCCCTGCACGTAGCGATCGTGTGACCATTTTTCTGCAGCTTGAATACGTCGTGGTACTTCTCTTTCGCACGCAGGTCAGACAAATATTTGCTGGCGTGGTGTACGTCAACTTGCACCATAAACAATCCTTCACGTGTGAACGTGATGGCTCCGCTGGTATCAACCTGCCACCAGTGACCGACTTCAGGTGAAATCCAAATGAGTTTCTGATTGGTGGACACGTCGTACTTTGACTCCACACGCAAGTAATCTGTGGTCGAGGGCGTCTCAGCATTCGTTGCCGATCGCGCCACGCTCTTGCCCACAGTCAGAGCATCGACTTGGGCACGCAACTGCGCGATCTCGTCTTCTTGGTCGCGGACCTTGGCGCTCAAGATGTCGACTTCGCTCAGCGCTACCGGGTGCAGCACAAACTCGTACGACGGCGTCAACACGACGGTCGCAAGCATCTGGACGCGCAGCGTAAACACCAACTTGAGGTCGTTGCCGTGGTCCCCTGGTACCAGATCACGCTGAAACGCAGCTTTGGTTTCGTCGTCGTCATCATTTAGTTCCGCCGCAAGGCAATTCTTGAAGCACTATGACGTAGTAGAAAACATCACAGACAATAGCACATTAGCTAAGAAGCACCACAGCTTGTGCCATATAAATATAAAAGAAAAAACAGTACATATACATACCTCAACGTAGTCCTTCAAAGTCGCCATGGGGATCACACGATCCGTTGGCACAAACTCGCAAAGCTCCAACGCGCTTGATTGCCTACGAAATAATATAAACAGACCTTACATCAGAAATAACACTGACACACAAAAGCACCGTACCTTGTTCTTCTCCATCACATATACGCACCACTGCTGCTTAGAACGCTTGTCTTCGATCCAAATCGTCACTTTGTCGTCGCGCACCGTCAGTCGGTAGCGATACGATGCCTTTGCGCGAGATGGAAACATCACGCTGCCCTCGGTTTCATCCATAGCAATAGCCACGTTTTTCGCCTTGTCAGGCTTCTTGGGTGACGTCGGAGAACTCACAGGCGGCGCAGGCGACATGAACGAGAACGGAGTGACGCGCAAAGGCGGCGGCGGCGTCGGTGCTTCGGGCTCGGGCTCCGTGTGGGCGCACGCACCGCCGTTGAACGAGAACGCTGTTAAGACGTCGTCGGCGCCTGCGACCGAATGCGGCGGCGACGACGAGGGCGTGGACGTGAAGGAGAACGACATAACTGACTGCAGGGTGTGCGAGTGCTGTGTAGAAAATGCGGAAATGAGGAATTGCGGGCATGGGAAAGGATGAGACCCTCCAATTATGAATCCTGTGAAATTAAGCTCTTTATCAGATATAGAGTGCTTGATACTTAAAGTTTTAATATATACTTGTCTATATCATTTTCATTGACTGTGTAATTGAATGTATTTGAAATAGTGCAGGTCTGATAGTGCTCGTTGTGCTGGGAGCGATACTAAATCTTGCTCTTTCTGAGAACACATCAAAGAGTCACTATCACGAAGGCAGATCAAAACTCCGAAAAAGTGACGCGTTTGGAAGGATTGATGAATTCCATCAGCCGTTAGCTCTCCGACTGCTGCAGCCTTTTGTCAACAAAGAGAATGCGACAAAGCACTCCATTTACATTAGCATATGCTAATAAATTCCATTCGGTTTGCTTTCCTCAGGGTTTTGCTTGCTTGATGTACGAAGGGACCGTTTTCGATGTTGCTGTTGTAGCTGGTACTTGTGGGCTTGACCACCTTCTTGTTGCGCTCGCGTGCGCCGCGTCCAAGCTCTTCGGAGTGTCTTGACTCTGCTCTTGATCCTGTCCTTGCTGTTGTTGTTGTCGAAGAAGAAACTCGTAGTGGTCTTGAACGTGCTGCTGCTGCTGACGGAGCTGAGCGAGCGCTTCACGTTGCTGGTCAATCGCGTGTCTTGCAAACGCGAGCTTTTCCGAATCAGCAGGGGGCGGAGCAGCGGACTGGATCGGCGTGGTCGATGATGGCATTTGATAGCGTTCGTTTGATAGAAGCAATAGTGGCACTTGTATTATAGAGGCGATGGTTGTGGTAGAAGCAATGTTGCAGAATGGCACATGTGCTAATCTTTTTGCTTGGGAGTGACAGTTGGTAACAGTCATTCCGACTCGGAATGATGTTAAAGATTTGATTTTTCGATTAATCAAAGTCTCACCAATTAAAAAACCAACTGAAAAACCAAGAGAGCAAGGGTGCAGGATAAAAACTCTGCGAACAAAAAAGCAGCATAAATGAGATGCTCGTTTGCTGCCTTCTCTTAACCAGATCACGAGAGGGTCAAGTTGACCATCAGCACGCGCTCTCTTTCTCTTTCTCTCTCTCTGTAGGTGCCGAGAAGTGTGCAGGAACCAATACTCACAAATCAGAATTCAGTCCAAAACAATTCGTGTTATACTGTAGAATCTGTCTGGAAAATGGAGAGGAGGTAAAAAAAGACGGATTTAAATAAATTGTCTCAAGTCCGCACTTAATAGTCAAGCACGTCGGTACCCTACACCTCAACAAGAGAAATGTACCATCAAGTACTCTTTCTATTGTGCCCCTTCAAAACCGCGTACATACGCAAATAGATATCTCTAAAATCGAATACATTCGTCCTCCTTCATACTAATTTAATGCTTACACTGCTTAAATCCGCACAAGGGGTGTTGCTCCAACTTTCAACCCACAATGTATACATGAAGAGTGAAGGTCTATGAATAGGAAGGTCTCTACAGTAGTATCACAAAGGCATTTTCCAAGTTGCCTCGACGCCGTCGCCATGGTGAGTTACTCCTTCGACCCGCACCCCGCTTCGTCCTCGTCCGCTGCCACTAGCACGACCAGCAGCAACAGTTCGAGCGCTGCGTCTTTGCCTAACAGCGAGTTCGCGTCGTCCTTGTCGTTCACAGCGTACCCGCCGTCCACAGTCACGTGGCCAGCTCCGCCAGGCTTCGCCACAGGTCTGTCGATGCCGGCAGTCCCACAGCCTGAAGCTCTAGGACCACCAAAGACACCGAAACGGGCAGCTAACACGACGACCAGGTTCACTTTACCGGGCAGCGGCTTCGCGTCGTTCACGCGGCCGCCGACATTCTCAACATCGCCGCATGTGCCCCTCGCAGTGTACCCGCCGTCCACGACCACGCTACCTCCGCCAACCAGCTTCACGCGCATACAGCCTCGCCATGATCCTTCCCCGCCAGGGATCCATCACGTCGATTGGCCACGCAACTTTGGAGTTCGTAAATCACAAGAAACTCGGAACGCGCCAAGCACGTTTAGCGAGACATCATCGCCGCCAACTCGTCCAATGCCAGCGGCCACTCAAGTCGCGCGACCAGACAAGCGTGGGGTCCATACCGCATCGTCGCAGTCATCACTACAAATGAGTCTAGAATCGCCGACATCGACATTCATCTCCACAACTCCACCGACTCCTGCTCCGCTCCAAGACGACGAAGCGATCTTCCCCTCACAGAAAGCGGACACTTTCCGCTACGCGTTCACGGTCGAAGACGACAAACTCAGCATCTGGCTCGAGAACAAGAAAACCAAAGCGCAATGGTGCGTGATTGTAAATGCTGTGTTTGCATTGTCAAATTCGGAGCAATCGTTGTGGCCCCATGAAGAGCTACTAGGTGATATTTGCTGAATTGTTTCCTTGCTTTCCTCAATGCAAAATAGGGAGTCGGATCCGTTAGCACTGGACGAGTTTGTGGCGTTGGAATCGTTGATTCCCATGGCCACCATCGAAGACTACGTGCAGGTACTCGCTTCTTGTTATCCTAGAACAGTTTGACGCAACCCGCAGTCTCACACCTACTTTTTGTGATCTGCAATTCTCTCAACAGTGCTTTGAAGCCTGCGTTGCTCAATCTCGCGCAGATCCGGAGCAAACATCATGCGACTTGCGTCAACTGACGCACCAGCGAGACGACGAGCTCCAATTGGAATTGCAGATCCGCATCCAGCTTTTCACGCGCGTACTCACGCCAACGTATCGGTTCACTCTCTATGAGGTGGAGCTCGACCGGATCGACGTGCTCACGGCTCGTGTTCGCAGCCAGGAAGACGAACTTGCAAGGCTGCGCGCAGAAATAAACGCGCTCGAAGATGGGAAGGCTGGGCTTAACAGCAATCTCCAACACAGTGAGCCGATCTACTTCCAGGCCGAGACTACCGCGATTGCAAGGTCAAGGACGCTTTTGGCGTGGTCAGCGACCAATGCAACGCCATGGACTATGACACGGGCATTCAATGTGCAGCATCCGGAGAGCATCCGCGTCCTCGTCGGCGGTATTTTTATGGTGATGCTGGTAATCAGGCATACCAGTACACCGTTTGGTGGCCCCGAGTATGACAATGGAGCGGAGACGTTCCAGCTGCTCCAGAACGGCCACACTGTTGCGGCGAGTTCGGACAAGAACTTGAACGGGTCCTTTGTCGATCGCACAGTCCTGTCATCGCCATTGCAGCGAGTACTCACGCTGCAGAAGAACGACGCACTGAGCGTGATGTACACGGGGTACCGTGAGGCCGTCGCCGGGAGCTCCATTATTGTGTTCCGATTGCACTGAAAAAATGAGATTACGTGGTTATGAAACAATACAACTGAAAAAACTTGCTTTCGTTGTTTGTCTATGTCCGTGAGTTTTTCCAAGCGAGTGCGGGATGCTGGTGCTGAGCAGAAAGGTGAGGGTGACGGAAATGTGACTTGATGCAGAGTCATTGCGTTTATGTGAAAAAGCTGTGCTGAAGGCGTCGGTACAAGACAATGGTGAGTCTGAGCATCGCCACGGCCTCATAGACGCCCAGAAGTTTAGTCGTCTTATAGCAGCTGCCGTGGGTGCAACGGGTGGTATGGAACGCACCCATGGTTGAAGAGAATGGAGATTCTGCGAACAAGGAAGCAACACACTGAGTTGTTTTATGTGTGCCTTCTCTTGTCCTCTATCTCTCTGTGCATCGTGGTATGCGTGTGATTCGGCCTTTCAGTATGACTGCAAAGTGCTGGTTTCTGGTATGTAAAATAGATTAAGCTGCAGTTTTTTGCTTCCATGAACGAGGACTTGAGGTAAAAAATAACAACGACAAACTAATAAATTGTATATCCAGCGTGGTGACGGACATCCATGCTCCTATGCTTGTAATCCTATATCAAAACGCACCCTACTCAGCTCCTGTCTTAATCCCTGCTTCCTAGAATCTCCGCCGCCAACTTTAGCGAATCATGTAAATAATCACCGAGCTCTCGACTTTGATGTATCCATTCCCACTGTTCAGCACACTGAGCTCGTCGTTGCATTGCAATGGCACAATGTGCTGCATCGTGGACGTCATGACGTTGCCATTGGGGCTCACATCCGAGTTCGTCGCGATCGCTTCGCCGTTCTTGAGCAACTTGAAAGCGTTGATACGCACTGTTGGCTGGAACGCGTTTGTAAACATGTTGCTCACCGTGGTGTGCTTGATCGTGAGCAGTACCACATACACGCCGCTGCACGTGACTTGAATCACGTCAGGGCTCTTGAGTTGGAACCCATGCTTGTTGTACGCATCGAACAAGCGGACATTCCACATCAGTCTTCGACCGGAATCGACACTATTGAGGACATTGGCTTGGAAATACACTGGTTGGAGCCCCGTCGCAGTCGCCAGACCGCCACCGGTTTTCAGCTGCGCAAGTTCGGCACGGAGACTCTCGACTTCGCCTTCCTGGTCCCGGATGCGTGACGTCAGCAGGTCGATCGGGTCCAAGTCGAGCGCGTACAACGTGAACCGATACTTTGGCGTCAACACGCGCGAACTCAACTGGACGCGCACAGTGAGTTCGAGTTGGAACACGTCGTCATCGCACTTTGGGTTGAACGGCACAAAGTCCTTGTCCTTCGTGTGTTTTGGGTCGGTACTAGACAAACAGTTCTCAAAGCACTGCGTATGCATGAATAAAAAGACAAGGCACGAGTACGTCAGACACAAGCATGCAAAATAAATATCCACTGCTATTAAAATTATTATAAAACGTACCTCGACATAGTCCTCGAGCGTCGCCATGGGGATCACTTTGTCCTTTGGAATGCAATCTTCCAGCGACAGTGGCTTCGATTCCCTATAATACACAAATCAACATCATTAACGTAAGCAAACTATAACCAGGAATTCATACAAAGCAATCAGAAAAACAGCAAACGCACCATTGCGCTTTCGTAGTCGAATCTTCGAGCCAAATCGTGAGCTTATCGTCTTTTATCGTAAGCTTATAGCGATACGTCGTCTTCTCCTGCGACGGGAACTTGATGCCAGTACGACGCATGCTGCTGCCTGCTGCCGCGACAGCCTGGTTTTCGGTTGCCGTCGTCGCTGCGTCCAGCTTGATCGGCGGTGCCGGCGCTGATGCATACGAGGGCTGTGATGAGAAACCGTCGAACGCTGGTGTAGCAGAAGGTTGCGGAACAAAACAGCCAAATACTGACGTATCAGCAGGTTGCGGTGGGAAACAGCCAAAGACCGGTGCTGGCGAGCTGGTCGATGGGGTCACTCGAGCAGTTCCAAACGGCGCAGAGAATCCCACAGATGGCGGCGCAGTCCCAAAGCCACCACTGGCACTCCCCGGGTACACTCCAAAGCCCCCGGTATTACTGGCAGGCGTCGCCGTGGCGGTGCTACCAAAGAGCGACGTCGTTGGCTGTGACGAGAATCCAAAGACGCTTCCACTCCCAAATGCGTCACTCTTGGGGACGGAGCTGCTGCCAAAGAGGCCAGTGTTATTGGCAGGAGCGGCTGTGCCAAAGAGGCCAGTGTTACTGGTGCCAAAGAGTCCAGTACCACTGACAGGAGCGGCGGCTGTGCTGGTGCTGCTCCCAAAGCCACTGGTACTGGCCGTAGAGCTGCTAGAAGCGCCACTTGTGTTTGCAGGAGTCGCCGCTGCCGCCGCGCTACTCCCAAAGGCGCCACTTGCGCTGCTGTCGGACGCTGTTGACGCGGTTGACGCGCTGCTGCTTCCGAAGTAAGACGCCGGCGTCGCTGGTGCTGTCGATGGCGGGATGCCGAAGGAGAACGACATGGTGCTGCTTCTTTGGTCTTGTCTTGTGTCCTGCGAAGATAATTCGCAAATGAGCGAGTGTGTGGAGAAAGGATGCTCTCGTATTGGGAAGACTGGGTTAAAGAAAAACATGAGGTGACCAACATTCAGTGCGCGGATTTAAAACAGCAAAAGATTTTCAATAGTGCATAAAAGTAAAATTAGTACGGAATTGAGGTACGCAAATACGGATTTAAGGAAACACAATAGCCGCAAAGTTGAAGCAAGCTTTACTTATTTCATACACTTTTTAAAACGAATTATTAGAGTTTACTCTAAAATACTATCCGTGCAGAAACTTAGACTGTGATTTTCTATTACCCGTGAAAACCGAAAACAACTGCACAAAATCAACCCAAAAGGTGCTCTTCAATTAAGTCCGCATTCTAACATGGATCCTTTCAAATCAACTGTGTACCCTAAACGTTTCAACGAATTTCAAAGATGCACTTTTTCTACCACTGAAAATGGGTACATTTTCAAATGCAGCAATTAAATCTGAATACTGCATATAAAACTCGATACAATCAAAGCTAAAGAGATTCGCTAATTCCGCAGTACCATCTGTTGTAAAATATCAACCCACAATACATGCATCGAGAGTGAAGGTCCATCCATGAAGTTCTCAAAGCATGACATTCGCCAAGTTTCCTCCTCAATGCCGAAACTCGTGCGACTTACGTCAACTGACGCACCAGCGAGACGACGAGCTCCAATTGGAATTGCAGATCCGCGTCCAGCTTTTCGCGCGCGTACTCACGCCAACGTACCGGTTCACTCTCTATGAGGTGGAGCTCGACTGGATCGACGTGCTCACGGCTCGTGTTCGCAGCCAGGAAGACGAGCTCGTAAGTCTGCGTGCGGAACTGAACGAGCTCAAAGCTGGTACGCTGAAACCTATCAACAACAATACCATCAGCATGCCTCGAAGTGAACCAACCTACTTCCACGCTGGGACCATTGGAAGCACGAGATCATAAGATACTCAGACAACAACGAATCAAAGAGCACTCGGACTTTAGTAAGCGCAGAAGTTCTTGTTGCTTGACATATTGGTCAACTGTTGGGTTGCTGAGTGCAGTACAAGAAAAGAATGTCAAAAAGTTAGAGGTCATGAAAGAGCGCGCTTACTGTCCAACGAAATAAGTGGTAGTAAAAAGGCAGCTCGACGTCTGCGTAAGAAATTGCGTACGACACGTTTTTGTTCAGCAATACAATATATTATGGCCAATATCGTATTGCATTGCGATCCAATGCAGCCAGTAATAAATAATTTGTTTCAATTTGGACCAATACAATTCAAATTAATTGGTAATAAATTATTTTCCCGACCTCTTTTGGTCTGTGCCATGAAAGACTAGCATGATGACACGCAAAATGAATGGTACGAAGCAAAACAACGTCGAACTATCGTACGTGTGAGCCGTAGGAGACCCAATTTCAACGTTAATACCAACCAGATTTTAGTTCGTGTACTTTTCCAATAAATTCGTGGCCCAAACATAAGTTCACGCATAAACCATTTCATATGAATAATGTCTGCTTTCGGTACCATTTGACAATAGAGCTTATCGCATTTCAATGCTGGAAATGCTTATCCGCTACCCAGGCGTCTACAATTATGAATAATCAATCCTGTTTTCATGTAGGACATGAACCAGACGCTGATGGTAAACGCCAAAGATATGTGATGGATTGTGTGTGTAGATGCATTCGAGATGGTGGTTCGACGCTCTCTCCAGTTCCCACAGACGGATACAGTGACTTTTACATCCTTTTTCTTCGATGGTGGACCCAAGAGAAATCCTGGCCGGGGAAATTTCGGAGCAGTTTGTGCGAAAGTGACGTCCGACGGACGTGCTCTTTTACTTCGTTGGTTTGCCTCAATGGCGTACTGTCGAGTACCGGTTTGCCGTGCGTCCTAGGGTCTCTCTTTGGAGCAACTAAAAGCCTCCACACGAACCAATCATTTCAATATTTTCTAAAGCCATTGACGATTCGCACGCGAGACAAATACTTCTTCAATTTATTATCTACTTTTTGTGGGTTGTATGCATTAGCTTCATGCAAGCAAATTGAGAATAAGTGAACTCCCTATGTACACCACGTAATCCCCCATATAGCGAACGTCAATCTCGTCATTTGGGACCATAGTCACAATGTGCCGCATGGTTGACGTGTGGCAGTGGGTATTTCCGCCCTTGTCGCTGCAAGTTTGCAGGACCTCACCATTCTTGCGGAGCTCAAACGTTTCATCGTACTGTGCAGAATTGTTGGCACGGAGATAAACACATCAAATTCGCCACCAGATCGAAAGCGAATCTTGCCAGAGTCGAGAAGCTCCATGAATGCATCGCTGCCACGTGAAGTGTCTAAGCTGAAGACCAGGAGCTGATTTCTGGTGGCCTTCTTTGTGGTCACACCTCGCAAATACACCACGAGGTCTCGACACTCTTGAATTTGTTGAGCAGCATCAAGCTTGGCGCGGAGTAGCTCGTTTTCAGCAGCTCTGGTCCTCGCATCAGCCTCTACCTCCACCAAAGCCATGCGCAAACTCGAGATTTCCTCTTCTTGGTCGCGCAGCTTGGCCGCCAGAACGTCCAATGGTGCAAGCGAGCTCGACCGCAAAATAAACTTGTAGCTTGTCGTCCACACGGACGCGAACACTCGGAGTTTTAACTTGAGTTCCAGCTGCAGCTCGCTGTCGGAGAGCGACGTGAGGTCGCGTTGAAAATCATCCGCCTCGCTTGGTTGTTGAACCGAAAGGCAGTTGTAAAAGCACTACCGCGCACCATGAAGCGAAGCAATATGAACAAAGACATACATTCGAGTGAACGAACGAGAGTGAAGCAAGTTGCCTGGGCGTAATCGGTCAAGGTGGCGTGCGGAATCACCGAATCGGGCTTGACAATTTCGTCTTGGAGCAGCTCGCCCGAGTCCCTGTATCATACACAATAAACTGTTCGTCAAGTCGCCACAATCGACGTCGTTCGTTTTTAGATGAAGTGCTACTTGCCATTGTTGCTTGGTCTTGAGGTTTTCCAGCCAAATCTTCACTTTGTCGCCCTTGTGTGTGAGAATATAGCGATAGCTCGCAGCCGATTGTGATGGAAAGGCGACAATCTCTTCTGCAGTTCTGTCGACGAGTCGTACCGTGGGCTTCGGTGTTTCACACAACGTAGGCTCGGCGCTGCGACGTGTTCTTCGAGTGCAGGTGGTTTGATGTTTCCAGTCGACTGATGACGCTCTGCGATGACTTTGGACTTGCTCTCAACCCCAGCGTTCTTTTCGCCAAACTTGAGCATGCCTGCTGTTTGCTTCGGAATGAGTTGATTAAGAAAGGAAAACGGTTGCTGCGAAGTGTTTAACGTGTGAGGGAGAGCGAGGGGGGTATAAGAGGGATAGATGCTTTGACTAGCTTCCGTCTTCTAGTTACTCGGGAGCAGGAATCGTTCCAGGTTGTGAAGACAGAAATACGACAAGCAGTTTGCATAGGTGGACGGGAGAATTTATTGCATGCCTAAAAACTTTCCTAAATCTACCCAAAGCCACCTAAACGGAATTATTCGAATACATACTATACCCAGAAAATCTGGTGGTTCGTGCCTAATTGATGCCTAAATTATCCCACTCAACTATGCGCGCGGAATGATAAAGCACTGCTTGCAGCGCGCTACCCACCGAGCGCGGCGAGGTGCTCCCTCTTGGGGGAGGTAGAGAGATCTTAGGGTCCCCTTGGAAGGGGTTAAAAGACATCTCTTGGGGTTGGGGGGTTGTAGAATAACCCTTCCCTCAGTATCATCTTTTGGTCTTGCAATTTATCGTTCGTTCTTTTCCACTTTTAATGCCTAATTGCCTGCCTAATTGACAATTATATTTTAGGTAAATGTAGGCAGAAATTGGGTAAAATCTTGGTATGCAAAAAAGGACGCCAGGTGGACAGCTTGTCCACCGATCCGAGTTGATGAACGTCCCTCTGGGGCAGTTGGTGTCGTATCGTGTCGAGGAGAGTGCATGCCATGGCACGACATCATTGACGATTTGCTTTGCACACCCAAGAAGTTAAAAACACTGATATAGTGCTTCGCATACCTGAACTCCGTGTGTTTGTGCCATTTTATAAATCTATTTTGACAGAACAAAGCCTGCAAACCATGAAATCGGTCGCTTGTTCACTGCTACAACCACGCTCACGTCTACACCCATCATTTGCGCACCAAACAGAAATATAAATACAAACACCCCACTGCTCATGGCAACACAATTGGTGCACTTCAGAGCTATCTCTCGTTTTCTCTCTTCTTCATTCACTTGCCAATCAGGTGCCCAATCCACTTCATGATCAGACAGCATCCAGCGTCCGCTATTCCACTGCCAGTGTACTCCGCGCTGGGCTTGTGGAGGCGGCGCAGGTGGGTCGCTTCGACCAATCTCAAACTTGAACGGTGGCGCAGCCGTTCCTTGGTCAAATTTGAATGGTGGTGCAGTCGCTCCTTGGCCAAACTGGAACATTGATCAAATAAGTGCTTCGACGGGGTTACTTCTGTGGTAAGTCTAATGCACGCTTTCAGTTAAAACAATGAATGACGCCCACAAGCAAGGCGCAATAATTAAAAGGTGCCAGTGAGTGGCTACAAAGCCATCAAGTCTTATCCTCTGCTTGATTATCATTAAAGCAGGGGATAAAACTCGGGGATGCGAAGTTCTAAGAGTTAAGCAGGAACATTGAATTCAACGAATATGCAGCCGTCGTCAACACCTGATGCGCTTTCTTATATAACGAAGCAGCAGCTTCCTCAACTTGGAATGAATTTGCCAAGAGCACTGAATGTTAAGTGAAGCGAACACAGAGCAGTACGCCTCCCTTGTAGCAAACACATTTAGGACTTTTCAACTTTAAGTATACTACGTTCTAGATGAGTTTCCACGTCTCAGATAAAGATAAACGCATTTGCATTCAAGCAGCACGGAACTAATGTAGCTCTGGGTGTAGTCTGGCAGGATCGCTAACCGGACCGCATCGTTGGAAGCAGTGGGGACCTACGTGTTCTACTTGCTGCCGTACTTGGGGTTGTTTGGGCAGGACACGAATCGGCCCGTGATTCTCCGCCAGTGCGGGATACCGATCACCTTGTCACCATTTCTGATCGCTTTCACGAGTGTGAAGCACCGCGGGTGGCCCTGAACGCCGAAGTTCTTGCGAAACAGCGACGAGTAATCCTGCACTTCGCCAATGCACTCGTGTTTGTACATGCACGTGACCATCTCCATTTGAACCCTCGCTGCGTCTTCCGTGTACCCATGCAAGCGCGCCGATTCGTAGATTCCAATTGCCCATCGCCGCTCCTTGACGTCCGATGTTGTCGAATCCGATGGCCTCGCAGCTACTTCGTTTTCTCCCGCCTCATTTGTTTTGCCAACTTCTTCATCGGCTAAGAGTGTCGCCGACGTGATGGTGGTGGAATCCTTACAATTTGCAAACATGTTTGCAAGACCGCCGGTAAAGTTGTACGTGTAACTGTACACACCGAGATCTTTGGCGTCGACATAGTCCACGAACCGCGGCGGGAGGTCTTTGAAGAACGGGTATAAGGTATTGTTGGGGTTTCGGCGAACATGGACCCATTTTTTTGCGTAATCCCATGTTGCCATGGTCACTTCGTCTGTCGGTGTGTAGCTGTTGCCGTTGGAGCGCCGCGTGCAATTGGACCAGTAAGTGCTGCTCATGTACTTTTGGGTGCTCTTGAGCTGTAGCGTGTCGCTCTGGAGCTGGCACTTCAAGTAGATAGTCTGGAGCGCGTCGATAAATGCATGGTGGGAATAGAAGAGCGGGTCCACGGGTGACTGAAAGTACGCCATGGTGCCACCTAGCGCGCTGTGCACAGAATCTGGCAAAGACGCATAGAAATAGACACATAGCGTTAGGATCCATGTCGTTCAAATGAGAGAAACAAGGTTAGACACAGGTGACGTACTGTGTACGCCGCTTTCGATGCCACTTGCAAACTCCTTCCAGGTGTTATAGGTAAACACCTGTTGGTATACAGAGCCAAAATAGGCGCTTCCGGGGTAATCAGTCTTGTATGCCGTGCCGCGCACGATGCAGTTTGCACAGCCCGTGTTGTTGCCGCAAAAGCTGCTTGTCACGCCTTGGTTCACGCATGTCCCGCCCGTAGATCTGGAAATCGTGACGTCGTACACGATCAGGTTTTTTGCCAGTCCTTTGGTCGAGCCGCCAAAGTCCTTAATGATCGGCGCGCACCCTTCCATGTACTGGCACTTGTTTGCGGCACGAATCGCAGTTGCCGTGAGGTGGTCCCACACAGGAATTGTCACGCACGCATACTTTAGATCGAGAGAGCGCAGCATGTTTTCGTACCCGAGTAAGTACATGCGGTGCCAGTAGATGAACATGCAGTTCTGATGGGCCTCTTTCTCTGAGTAGGATTCGATGTGCAGTTGAACAAACTTCTGATGGTGCCCTTTCTTCATTGCTAGCCCGACTGCCTCAAGGTAGAGGGTTTGCTCGGCTTGTGTGTACGTGTGCCAGGACTTTCGAACGCGAGGCTGCGTGCACACCGTGCCAGTCGCTACTTGTGCATCGACACCGGGGATCTGGAGCGTTGCTAACACGCACCATAAAATTGAGGTGAGAAGTAATAGCGTCGTGCGCCGACGATGCACCAACATGATCGTATCGAAGTCTCCTGCTTGAAGGCGGTCTTGGACGGAGCGAATTGGCGAATGAGTAGGTTGGAGTTTGGGGCAAGATTCAAGGGGCGCAAACTGAAAAGGATTTAGAGTTTCATAGGTTTCATGGCGACGTATCAGTGCGGCTCTTCGTCCCTTCCTCAACTTTGTGATTTGACCAAAAGATCGCAGCACCGAAGCGACTCCTCAGATCACTGGTCTAGATTGCGCAAAAGTTACGGCGAATGAGCGCGCGAGAGATGGCAGCAAAGCATAAGTAGGCGGAAACGACTTGCTTGGTAATTGTGTTGTTACTCTTCAAATGCGAATGGACATTTCGAGGAGGACGGCAAGCACGCATGAAAGATAGTGCAAGTTTTATTTTATTGAGTTGCTGCCGCTTTAGTCGTGGCCTTGCTTTTCTTGGGGCATGGCACAAAGCGACTCGTGATCTCGCGCCACATAGGCACACCGATGATCTTTTTACCTTTGTTGAGAGCTTGGACAAGGGTAAAGCACCGCGGATGGCCCTCGGCACCAAAATTTGTGCGGAATGTCGGCGAGTAGTCCTGCACATCTCCGAGGCATTCATGGCGATGCATGCACATGATCATCTCCATCTGCTCCCTCGCCGCGTCGTCGGTGTACCCGTTGAGGCGTGCCGACTCGTACAGTGCGATCGTCCACCGCCGCGCCCTGGTCTCCGCAGGAGACGAGTTGATGCTTCCAGCAACCTGGCTAACCTCTGCGTCCGCATCGCCATCGTCGTCGGCAAGCAGCAATGCTGCTGAGATGGAGTTGGACGCGTTGCAATTCGTGTACATGTTTTGAAGCCCACCGCTGAGGTTGTACGTGTAGCTGTACACGCCGAGGTCTTTGGCATCGACGAGATCGGCGTACTTGAGCGGCAGGTCCTGGAAAAACGGGTACAGCATATTGTTGGGATCCTTCCGGACGTTCACCCACACACCGGTAAGGTTGCGCACCGCCATGTAAACTTCATCGGTATTGTTGTAGACGCCGCCATTGCGCCGACTGCAAGTGGCCCAGAACCGCGGATCACTGCCCTTGTCGTCGCAGGAGAGCAGCGCAGTCTCGTTCCCGAGCTGGCATTTGACATATATGGTCTGGAGCGCGTCGATAAAGCTGTGGTGCGCGTAGAAGAGCGGATCAATCGGCGACTGCAGGTACGTCATCACTCCATCGAGCATGCTGTGCACAATATCTACGACGCAAACGTACCAAGCAGCGAGCGTAAGCAATCTCAACCTAGCGAGCAGAGAAAGAGATGAGTGACGACTTACTGTGAACACCCTTTTCAATGGCGTCGGCGAAGCTCGCCCAGGTGTTGTAATCAAACACTTGGTTATACACCGACGCGAAGGCCGCACTAGGCGGGTATTTTACTTTGGTTGGGGCTCCGCGCATGATGCAGTGCGGGCAAGTAGAGCTATTGCCGCAGAAGTTGTACGCTACCCCCTTGGTTACGCATGTCCGTGGGAATGGGAGGGGTTTGAGTGGCGGGTCCAGTGTGAACGGGATCGTCACGTTGTACACGACGAATGCTGTTTTCGTTGGGCTCTTATACCCAACTGTGGAGCCACCGAAGTCCGAGATGATCGGCGCGCATCCTTCCATTGACGAGCACACGCCAGCGGACTCTCGAGCTGTCGCGGCGAGGTGATCCCATACTGGAAGAGTGACACACGAGTACTTAGAGTCGAGGCTGCGCAGCATGTTCTCGTACCCGAGCAAGTACAAACGGTGCCAGTAGATAAACATGCAGTTGCGGTGTGCCTCCAGCTCGGAGAAGAACTCGACGTGCATCTCGACAAACTTCTGGTGGTACCCCTTTGCCATCGCGAGCCCGACCGCGCTCGTGTACGTGCTTTTCTCGGTTGACGTGTACGCATCCCAGGATTTCCGAACGCGAGGTAGCGCACATGACGTGCCCACAAGCGCCTGCTGACTCTGCGCAAAGAGCGACATCGACTGGAGCGATGTGCACAGCATCACCATGCACACGAGCAGTTGAAGCCGAGCATTGACGCGATGGCGGGTCATAATTACGGACCTTCTTGCTTGGACGTCTCTGGGGCAGAGGATATTTTGAATTGTGAATTACGAGCATCAATGTCACACTCGAGTGAGAACCAAGATTTTGACAACCATCGAGAAGAGACGCCTGTTAGGAGCCAGCTACTTTTTTTGCATCTCAGCCCCAGGGCATGGAGCCCTTTCGCAGTGCGCCTCTTGGGGGGCACTCGAAGCCACTCGTTGGCGCATCTGGCAGCTTTCAGAGTGCGCTGAAGAGGCGCTGACATTGAAAGCCCCTAAACAAAAGAAAAACATAGAAAGATCACTCGAACGTGCGCAGTGTTGTCCATCATAAAGAATGGATCCTAGCTAACTTAGCATCGTACACGTCGCCTCAAGGACAGTCTGACAAAAAGAGTGAAGCGCGGACATATCGAGCATAGAAAGTTTTTTTAATAACGCTTGGGCTCTTCAAAACTAGGGTCCTCTCGCAAAGTATTTTTCAATAGTTTCCTCTACCCGTATAAAATATTCACTTCACAGCATGAATATCGACTCGATATTATCGAGTGATATTGCTAAGAGTAGGTTCAAAGCATGGGTTTAACAACACCGCACAAAACCTTGCGCATAAAAAGAACAAATTTCGCAATATTTTATGACAGCAGCAAAGCAGGCTCTAAAGTGCTTGACACACATGTGCCTGGAGTGCCCGCAACCTTGTGTCAGTTGACATGCAGGTGTGGCTAATAAGTGCCAAGTTGGTCCTGCAAACCCAAGTTCCCAACTGCCAAAAGTCAACGACAGTTGAACCTTTTTCAAGTCTGCGCAGGTGCTGAGGTATCGATCTCACTTTTCAAAATAAAATTTAAGGCTCGAGGTACACCTCATTTCCACGAAAATCGACTCAAGCAAGAATGAAAAAAGACACGAATGTAGCTGGAGACGTAACGTTCCCATCTCAGCCATCGAGCTCGTACCGCTTCCAGATCGGTACAAGCGGCAAGAGCATGAACATTTGGCTAGAAGACCGAAAATCCAAGCGGCAATGGCACGAAGCGAGAAGCCTAAAAGCTCCATTGCAATGTAACAATGTAGGCAGCTAACAACGCGCTCACTTTCGTATATGCGTAGGGATACGGGGCAGCTGAAGATGTCGGATTTCGTGAATCCGGACAATGCCATCCCGCAAGCATCACTGGAGGATTATGCATTGGTACGGTAGCTCAACTAGTTGCACGCTGGACAAGTCCACGTTCTAACATGCTTCTGTTATGAGTTATGTTCTGTAGAGCTTCAGCACCTGCCTGGGGTCGACAATCTGGGGCGAGGAGAAAAAGCGTGAGCACAATCTTGTTGAGACGGAGAGTGGTTCGCTCACGCTCGAGTTCGTGCTGGCGCTCAAGCTGTACAACAACGTTTGGAAGCCGAAATACCAGTTCGTGATGAAGTCGGTGCCGTTGGAGCCGATTGACATGCTTGCAGCTAGACTGCGAGATGTCGAAGAGCAAGTCCAGCAATTGCAAACGAGCGCACAAAGAAACCAACACTGGGGCTGACAAGTATTAATGAAGTGTATTGAATCGACGGGCGAATCAAGTTTTTGCGCACTGGGACTTACTTGATCAAACTATGCGCTCTCCATCAAACGGAACACGATGAAAGCTGCATTGTGAATTTTTAATGAAATGGAGTACACATTCATGGTTACGCTGGGTATAGTAGCAACGGTGATCCAAATCATGTGTGATTTCAATGGAGCAAGATCAAGCATTGACAATTGTCAACAATAGTAGCAACTATATGAACGCAGGATCGTCCCTGGCGATCACGGGGATGTAATGCATTCAGTCGTGTGGTGGGCTGTAGCGTGTAGTGCCGTTTGTGCTTTTTTTTCTCTTCATTTGTCAAACAAGCTTCTGTTCGTGCAGTGACAAGCCTCGCCGACTATTTTTGCCAACACAAAAAACAATGTTTATCAAAATTGCCACGCGATTGTATGATATGACGCAACGATTGAAATGCACACTTCTCGTGGTTATATAGAAACATCGACGACCAATCAATAAACTGAGCAAATCACACATACATTGTTGCCTCGAAAAAGAATGTTCAACTGGACATGGTCACATTCAAAACTCTTTTCTCAACAAATGCACGCAAGAAAAAAAGCCTTAAAGGGTCAACAAGCACGCAAAAAGACCGCTTTCACTTCAAAAGTGTAATCGACAGCGTGCATCCGACTTCAGCAACGTAGCTGGAATTGAGAACATACAGTTCTTGGTCGCAGTCCATATGCATGACATGGACCAGTGGATACGACCCACTGCCATATCCGCCGCAGTATCGAACACTAACACCATCTTTGTAAAGGTGGCAAATGTAGCAGGCCGTGCATGCTCCAACGAAATTGGCAGTGAGCGCAACGAAATATACCCCTTCGCGCAAAAACCGAATCGAATCGCCTGTGACCACAAAATTTTCTGTCGCCGGACAATCCGCACACGTGTTCCATACGAACTTGGCGTTTGCAGAAGTTTTTTCTTTCGTTTCCAAGTTCAGGTACGCCAGTTTCGAGTTTCCCATTTTCAACCGCAGTTGCTGCAATTCCTCTTGCTGGTCGCGCACTTGCGCTTTGAGAACGTCCACAGTGTCAAGCGGAATCGATTTCATCGCAAAGCAGTATCTCGCCGTCCACATGGAGCTCGCCATCTTGAGCTCCAGTTCAAATTTAAGCATCCTCGTGCGTTTACTGTTTGGAATAAGGTCACATTGGCACTCGCTCTCGTTGTGAGATTCCAGACAACTGCGAAAGCACTAAACATCGCAGAGATGCAAAATGGTTAGATTCTCATAGCACCATAATTTGTGACTCAGAATACAAGGACATTTACCGAAACGTAGTCAGTCATCTTTGCTTGAGAAATCGTATTCTCCGAGTTCACGAAATCCGACAGCTTTATAGCGCCAGAGTCCCTAGAAACGTCAGTAACATCAAATCATACAGGCGTGTAAATACTTTGGAAGCGTTGATGAGTCTTTTCATCGCAGTCGCGCACCACTGGTGTTTGTTCTTTCGGTCTTCGAGCCAAAAGCGCACACTCTCGACTTCCTCTGTGACTTTGTAGCGATACGTGGTCTCTGGTTGCGAGGGAAAAGTCACATTCCCGTCGGGGCAAATGTCATTTTTCATGGCCGAACAGGAGGTTTCTCTCTTTGTGCGATTGCGTACTGCGTGTGCTAACGCGATTGATCGAATGAGCTCTTGGTCAGGAACAGCAGTTAGGGCCTGTGTGGGACTGAGGCTAACTGTCGTGTTGGTGATGTCGCCGTTGAAAAACTCGGAAGTTGGTCCTGAAGAAATCGTTGGTTGTCGTCATCAGTACTTCGAAAATGGCGGCAAAAGTGCTCGAAGGGACGACCTATTTTCCATCCGCGCCTGCAACACACAGGTACAAGCTCGTCGTCCAAGACGAGCTGCTGCAGGTACGATCACCGCGAAAGCGGGCTCGACCATGTTGATCGCAATGTTGAAATGAGCACGGTTTAAACCTGGCTATAGGCAAAATGTGGTGGTGTGGATGACAGACAACGTTGGTATTTGTGAGTAGGTTGGAGGTCGTTGTCTGTTTAAAGGGGGATGTTGTGCAAAACAAATGAATGCTGTGAATACTTTGTCGAGATATGTTGTTTCCCTCGAGTTTTCTTCACTGGCTACAGTCGAAGGACCTCAAAAGAGAATGGTAGTCGTGCGTTAAAGTTTGTCTTCTGCTGATACATCGAGGATTGATTGGGCCCATACGTGAAGATTGGCATGAAGAATGTACGAAATTGTTTCAGGCCTTGAGCGTCTTCATGGAGCTGATCTGTTCAGCACCAGCATGCATCCCCCCGCAGCACAAATCACAGCAGTCGCACGACAGACGTGTATCCACGGCACAGTGAACGATGCAATGGAGGTGCTCCAAGATGTACAGCGTCCTGAAATATTCCGCAAGCATCCAAGCGCCAATGATATGGGCAACACTGCGCACTGAGAAATCACACACCTGATCCTGAACATTGGCATGGGAAAAGAGTATACACAACCACACAGCAGCATCACACTTCTCTCCAAATCTCTAACTGCTTCATTATCTTCACCCGCTTGCTTTCTGTTCGTTCCTTGTCTGTTCTCCTGCTTATGCGGACGTCTTGGCCACGCGCAGCGGCTCGCGCGTGTCCTTGACCGACACCTCCTGGCGTTTCTTGGGCACGTTGTACCAGAAGCGCACGAACCCGTCGCGCGTCGCGAAGATCGTGTGGTCCTTGCCGATGCCGACGCCGCGGCCCGGGTGGTACTTGGTGCCGCGCTGGCGGATGATAATGTTGCCCGATACCACGCTTTGGCTACAATCAGAACAAATAGTACGACAGCCACAGCATCCGTTAGCGTACTCTACGCATCTTTCAAGAGAACCGTGCAGCAGCTTCATATACGAAATAAATACGCACCCGCCAAACTTCTTGACGCCGAGGCGCTTGGACTCAGAGTCGCGGCCGTTCTTCGTGGAACCGCCGGCCTTCTTGGACGCGAATCGCTTCGAGAGTGCAAACACCGAGTCGCTGCCCATAGAGGTCGTCATCGAGTCGGAAACGCGCGTGACACCCACGACGCGGCGGCCCGCGGTCGACGCCACGGAGCATCCGAAGACACGCGCCAGTCCCATCGCCATCGCCATGATCGCTGCGCTGGTTGCTCTGTTTGGTTGTTTGAGCTCGTTTGGACCACTCGCATTTTGCTAACATTTGGTACCGGTATTGCACCGGTTAATGTACGTATTTGGGGTATTGATGTTACCGGTACTGATATCGATGATACCAGCGTTTTGTCAGTTGCAATGAACCAATTTGTACCGGTATTTTACTGAAACGATAACGGTAATGATGCCGGTATTAGAGTGTCTCTTGTTTTGCTGTATGCATTTCGAAAAGTCACTCGAACACAGCGAGAAGCACATCAAGATGACGTATATTACGAGCGGCGACGTCGTGCAGAAGCGCTCCATTTGGCGCGTGTCCATCGTCTCGGACGTGTTCTGGGGAATCGTCAACTTCATCGGACTCTTGTGCGTCTTCTTTTTGCTTTAATGTTGTTCATATATGGCGCTATTTTTTGCTGTAAAACTGACGTGCTTCTGCATGCACTGCCCCATAGCACATCGTCCATTTTCTCGGTACGCAATTCTCCACCTCTCTCTGATGCCGCGTAGCTTCACTTCCATCTACGTACTGTGTGTGCGTTTGGTTTACGTGTGGCATTTTTATTTGATAATATAGGACCCAGCGGCGATCCGCGCGTCCGGAAATGCGCGCAATAGCAACAATGGTGGATCCAGTAACACCGGCGGCAACGGACCGCGACGCCCCATGGGCCGCATCAACCACCGCGGACCGATCACGCAACCGAGTACGTTTGTGGAATTCATGCTTTGCGCTCGTTTATGGCTGTAGTCTGCGTGCGTGTTATATACAATGCGGTGCTGTGTTAACTTGGTTGCTGTGTGTCTGTGGGAACCACGTGTAGTGGGCTGTGGATCGTGTGGATAAATCAATCCCGGTGTTAAGATTTCCCAGCAAAAAAGTAGCAGCTCAATCATGAAAATGGGCCGCTCTGCACGTGGCCACTATATAAATCTTGAGGAAGTCACCTTTCGCCTCATCATTCCCAGAAACGACGTGCAACACCATCAATAGTACGTGAAGAACAAGAAAAAAGGAAAATTCAAATCCATATACAACATATTACTGCTCGTGTGTGTGTGTGCTCTATCATCGTGACTGGGAAAATAAAAGCGCAAGTGAGCAAGAAACCCTATCGTGCCGTTGCATTCTCTCCTGTCGTCCTCCTTCGTCGCTGTGGTCGAAAGTGTATAAAGTAGTGTCAGCCTCTCTACTTGCGGCCGCTTCGCGCCTTCTTTGCGTGGCCCTTGGTGATGTTCTTCAGCTTTGGACCTCCACGCTGCAAATTGCCACACCAAACATATAAATAACGTCAGCCTCACGATTTTAAGAGTACATTTATAACACGAAGCACGCGTACCTTCTTGCGCTTGCCACCGACTTGCTCGTCGTCGTCGTCGTTAGCCTTGCCCTTGGCCTTGCCTGCGTTCTCCTCACGGCCGAGCACGTGCTTGAGCACGTTCATGCTGCGCTCTTTCTCGGTCTGCTCAGCACCGGTCACCGACAAGAACTTGTTGCGCTTGCCCGTCTGCTTGCGCTCCTTCTCGCCCTCGCGCATCTTGTCGAACTTGCCCATCGATGCCGTCGAGAACTGCACCTTCTCGAGCGTCTTGGACACGCCTTCCTTGCCGCGCTGCTTGGCCTTGACGTCGTCTGTGTTCATCAATTCGACTGGGATACCCGCTGGCGCACGCAAGCTGCTCGCTGGCTGCTTGCCGCGTCCGTGCTTCAGGTTGTTGGCCTGTGCCTTGAGGTTCTTTTCGACGCGCGCGCGCTTATCCTGCTTGCGCTTGGTCCATGGGTCGTCCAGGTCGCCTTCCTTCATCTCGACGGCCCAGTCCTTCATGTCGTCGCCCGCACGCTTGTAGCCCCATGATGGTGCCCACTCTTCCTTCTCCTCGTCGAACGCCATGCGGCTCTTCTTTCGCTTGTCGATGCCCTTCTCCTTGGCGAACTTCTCCCACTTGGTCTCGACCTTTGGCTTTGGCAGCGGCTTTTCACGCGGGATCGTGAGCGTCGGCTCTGGCAGCTTTGCCAACGGGCCCATGTCCGACATCTCGCGCGGCAGGTCAAAGATCTGGTTGATCAGCAACTGCACGTTCTCACGTGCATGCAGCGCCAGTTCCTTCTCGTTCTTGTACGTGAACGGGTGCGTGTCAAACGCCGCCAGGTTGCCGAGGTCGTACGTCAGGTCGTCCTCTTTCTTCACTTCGCTCGTCTTGTCCGTCGCGTACGCCGCAGGCGCGATCTCCGACGCCTTGACTGCCATTGTTGCTGCTATGTGTTGCTTTAGGGGAAGAGGGGCGTTGCTGCGCTCACGTGTGCGCTGCTCGCGTGCGTTCTCCTTGCTGCTGGCACCGATAGTAGTAGCTCTTCGCGCTCGCAGGTGAGGTTGCTTGCCAACCAGCAGATCCCGTACAGTGGTTGGCTAGGAGCGGTCCCAATCACAGTGGACTACATATTTCATCCAGTCAGATCGATGGATAGCTTCTTGGAGAAGGTCAATTGGACACTATTGGGAATAAAACAGCGAATCAGAACACATGGAGTAAAGAGTGATGGTGCTCTTCGGTTGTGGACATTTTGTTTTTTCAGAGGACACATTTGCAGATTTGCACGCAGCAGTCAGTGCATGGCAAAGAACACCAAACAAACTCGGAGAGCTATCATCGTCAACCTTGTTCATTAGCACAAAGTACCTGGAGCTGCGAGTGTTTTGCATGCATTTTTTTTGCAGGGCAGGCGCGTAGATAGGCTTAGAAGGTATCAGCTGGAGCGCACGGTTGCAGCCATGTCTTGACAGTCAGCGCTCTTTCGCTCGCGTCGAACTGGTCGATGTCCTGTGAGCGACACAGCGCGTAGATTCCGGAGGTGGCAACGGGTTTGAGAAAAGATTGAGAGGCTACTTACATAACTCCATTACAGCGCCTCGACCTCGGACAACAGCCACGAAAACGCTGTTCAATCACTGCACATAATTTTTTTAAAAAAGAAAACGAGGCGTCCGTGAGACAGCGAATAGTTGCAATAGAGCTGACTTTGCCCGAGCTGCAAACAATTGCGAGGGCAATTTGTACTCTTCTGGTATCATTATTGCGCCAATAACCATCCGAAGCACAGAGTTTGCTTCGAGTTTCTTTGGTGACAACATCGAGTTTGCGCCAGGCATTTTCGATGACACAAATGGGCGGCAGAGTAGCGATATCGCGTTGCATTAGTTGCATCTATCTTGACGTGCTATGCATGAGGTACACGCGAGCATATTTACATAGCGTGACGAATGTTGTCAGCGTACGGGCTGACTTGGGTTCACAGCGTTGATGCCAGTACTCGTCCGTAAAAATTTGTACCGTATGAACTCATCAAAATCCACCACAGTCCATGTGACACCTCGCAACCTCTCCACCTGCATATTCCGATTCATCCTCATCTATCCCACATCCCTCTTCCCTAGTAATGTATACAAACTCTTCCTATCTATTCGCATAACCTTTGCTAAAAGCATACAATTATCCTATTATACTGCCTCTTCAGGGCTAGGGCGCACAGAGAACAAAACCATCATTTCAGCCAATTGCAAGCCATAGTTCGGGAAAAGAAAGCGAGCGACGGGGAACAACAAGGCAGTCAGTGCGCGCACAACATAACAGCAGCAGGCAGTTTAAAGGGGAAGAAAGAAGCGCTCGCAAAAGCGCGCTGTGTTCGTCCATAAGCAAGAAGAGAAGCGCGATGGCCGGTCGCTCCAACCACCCGATGTACAAAAGCGACAGTCTGAGCGACGACCTCGAGAGCGGCTCAGCCAACTACACGGCCATGTCGACGCAGCAGCTTGAGCGCCGGCGCGAGGAAGACCTGGCGCGTCAGGACGCGCTGCTCGACAACATCCACGTGGGTGTCAAGGGCCTCAAGCAGCACGCGCACGCGATCAACGGCGAGGTGCTCGAGCAGAACGAGATGATCGACGACATCGACTCGGTAGGTGGAAAAGTGTGCGGCTTTTGAAGCAGCATGGATGCGTGGGCTCACACAGTGTGTGTGTGGAATATCGTGTTTAATGTAGCGAATGGACCGCGCGCAGCAAGATATCGCGCGCCAGGAGGAAAAAGCGCGTGACGTGAACGCCAAGAAGAAGCAGGTACGCGCTACGTAATAAAAAGATTATTGATGTAGAACGCGCGCGTAGTGTGTGTATTCCTGTGGTGCTTAGATGTTGTTGTTATGGTCGGTCGCCCCTGGCAGGTGTGCAAGCTGTACGCTATCATTGCGGTGCTCATCGTGATCTTGATTGTCGTCAACTTGATCTAATAGGTGTGCAAACTCTACGGCATCATCGCGCTGCTCATCGTGATCCTCATCGTCGTATGGGTCATTCCGAGTCCAAAGTAACAACATGAAGAAAGAAGAAAAACAAAACAAGCTCACTCGCCATAGACCGTCACGATATTGTTTATTTGGTTATTTGGAGAAGAAGACGACAACGAAGAAGAAGAAACAAGAAAGAAAAAGAAACTCGCGCAATGTCCATTACCCCAGCGTTCCTGTCGATCTCCACCGCCCCACAAGAACCCAGGAAAAAAACTGAAAACAAATATATATATGCTTCATCATGAACCAACTTTGGAGACACAATGGCGCTGACAAGACTCATGTTGATTTCATTTCTTTTAGACTACAGAATTGGTGTGCGACATACAAAGACCTGCTGGTGTTTATTACAAACTTCTACGACGACATGCTTCCTGATCAAAGTACCTTACATAGCAAAGAACGCGGCAACGGCGCCGACGATGACGGCACTGGCAGCCGACACAGCCGCAGCGCCGCTCGCCGCCGTCTTGACGGCGCTCTCGGAGGAATCGTCTTCGTCGTCGTCCGTGGGGGTGCCCGCGGCGGCCGGGGCTGAGGTCGCCGACACAGGCGCAAGCACGTCGTTGATGGTCTCCTTACTGCCGCTCGTGGTGGCGCTCTTGCCGGACGCGCTGCAGCCGGCGATGAGCGCGGCGTTGCTCGGTTTCTTGGACGCGTCGTTCGGGTCACTGAGCCCTTCGGTGACGAGCGACGCGGTGGACGTGGGCGTCCACGTGCAGCATGGGTCGCCCATCTCCTGGCCGTTAGTGAAGCCGTCGCCGTCTGTGTCGGCCTGGCACAGCGCCGTGTTCCACGAGTTGCCGGCAGCCTTGAACGCCTTGCCGAACACGCTCACGCCCGCCGTGCCGGCGGCGTTCAAATGGCCGATGTTGTCATTGTCCGGGATGTCGCCGCCGTTCGGCAGCAGCTTGATGTACTTGCCGTACGCGTTGACTTGAGGGAGCGACGACGCGCTGAGCGCCACAAGCGCAACGAGGACCATCGAGCGGTGCATTTTGGGCTTCTTAGTCGAGTGACTGGTGCGGGTGCGATCGGTTGAACTGCGTTGAGGGCGGCAAATGCGCGAATGAGGCGTGATGCTAATAGGATCGACCAGAGAAGCTGGGTGTCACATCATTCCGTATCCTCAATACGGCTCCTGTATGTAAAGGGCGGCGCATCTTCTGATTGTGGCCGCACACAAACAATCCTGCCAGCTGACTGAAGTGCTGCTTCCGCGATGCCATCTGATTCGGTGTGGCAGCGCGATGATTCGTTGAAAGGCGAGCTGGCTACCAGTCTCTTTCCCACATCCAACATATCTTTCGTATTAGGTATAGAGGTTTTGTGTACAGCGTTGCTTTATAATGGTATGATAACTGGTTTGTTTGATGTAAGTAATTGCTGCTGATAGCAATTATAACAAGGTGTAAGTTGCTTAAAGAGGCTCATTTGAGAACATGGGTACGTTTGTCTGAACCACCGCGACACCACCGCAAATAATCCAGACGGACACATCGAATTCGCGCGATCCTTTGTGGCCGCAGCGTGGCCATGCACTGTGGTTGAGTCGCCATTATTCTGTGTGTATAATATACCTGAACAAAAGTTTCTATGCGCAAAACCCGTTTAGTAGTTTGGTTGCTGCATACGCTCAGTGGACAGGTGGATTACCGATCTGCGTTGTGTGCACGACGGTAAACTCCCTCACTCTATTGCCTCACATATACAACCAGCCATCTTCACCTTGTGCTTGCACTTCTCTCAACAATAGCATGGGAAGAGAGAAAAGAAACACGAGAGCGGAGCTATCACTGCACGCTGCAGATTATACTTACAAACGTTTAGGATGTGGAGATGCCGATATGGTGCGCATATGCAGCAGATAGTTGAAGCACTCATCTTGTATGGTGTATGGATGGCCGGCGCCAACTGGTTTCGTAGCGGGATCCGTGCGATCAAGCGATCGTTTAAGCAGTCGATTACTGGATTACTGCTTCGGTGGATCACGTTGAAGTGTGGCACCCACATGTGGAAAGAGTGTCCTAATTATTTGAGCCAAGACACCTGGAGGAATGGCTTGCTATCAACGACGAACTGCTGCGTGATCATGTGGGGCAAAGGAAGAACCACCAGAATAATAGATGAATGACACTTGTATGTTGACTAAACGAGCGGTAAAGCTGAACAAATAGACGATGAGGAGGAAATACGCTGCAACTAGATGCAGGATCACCCGCCACCTGGCGCTGAAGAAGCGCATGAGAAATGGGAGAAATTATCACGAGGTTGTTCGGTAAAGGAGCCGCACGCACGACTACGATGCCATGTATGATGCTCAAGGGTGTAATCGCGTTCAGTACCTTCGATGTGAGGCCTTTTAGTGGAGCAGCAACTCTCAGTGTCGGTAGCTTGAGCCTTTAAATGGCGTTGAGAAACGCCAAGGAAGCCAACCATGTGTCCAATCAGAGAACCACCAGAATGGTGGAGTTGTATATAGGAAGGGCTGCGATAGCAGTAATCAGCAACCAGCAATACCAAGTGGCGGCGATGAACCGACCACAACGAACTGTTCATTCTGTTGCAAGCTTCCAATAGTACATACATCTGAGCCTTTTGACGGTCGCTTTGGTCAACGTATACCATTACATATCGGCAACGAACGGCGCCGGTATCGATCTATGCACAAAGTCGTTCACAAAAGAATCAAAATGAATGAGCCATCGCCAGCTTATATCACATTGACCGTCGTGCTTGGCTGTAACGATTTCCTCTTTCGAAACAAGGCATGCATGCGTGGGTAGCAGGCTAGAAATCAAGTCGATGGTCAGGAAGTTCGGGATATAAATCTTGCAGAGTTCGGACCGTAGCGTCTCTGCCTTTGCTCATATAAAGCACATATTCATAGTTTCAACAAGAGAGGCCAGCTGAATGGCGATGGAAGAGTTTGGGAACAAGACTGCCCAATGCTCTTTTTGGTCAAGTGCTGAGTTTGTCAAGGTAACAAGCCCTTTACAGGTCAGTTTATGGTCAGGTTATAAATGTAGGTCTAATAAGCATGATATTTCCATGTTGAATACTAACTGGTCGGGTCAGTTTCGTTTCGATGAGACCCTGAGTCTACCATCCTTAAAGGCATTCCGCGGGTTGACCCACAGTAGAAGTCCCTTTACATCACCTCGGGGGTGCAGAGTCACAGTACGTGGCGTGCTGTCAGTAGTTCGTTAGTGTCTTGGAGAACATGACCAGCATTAACAAAAATCTGGCCTGCAATTGACCTGCAAAGGATGGTACCTGACTTTGGTATCAAAAGAGCTTTTGGTACCGTCGCTACTATTGTGGCCAAAAGAGAGAAGACTACCATGATGGTTAACGATAGTCACTCATCACGTCGCAGTTGGAGAAGTTATACGGTGGCACATGTAAAGAACTCTCTCAAAGCACAATAAGCGCTGAAATGGCTGCGCGTCTTAAACGAAACGTGAAGTTGAAGCATATGCAAGTCAGATTGCCAATGATTAATGCCAAAAAGCACCGCTTTCGCTGCTTCTACATGTTACAAAGAGCCCCGTCTCATCGATACAACAACACTATCAACTTATCCAGCTGCAGAGGAATGGCGCTTTTTCACATGGCTACATCAGTACCAGCACCAACCATTTGGTGCTTTGACGGTGCATTCGTCATTGCTGAAGTATACCGTTCGAGCTGAACAAGCTTGCTGCCTGGTTGGTTGCTCGCTGTTCAAGCGCGCAAGACGCAGCAATATTATTGTTGTCGTGCATTGGCAACAGCAATAGTATTGTTAT
This sequence comes from Globisporangium ultimum DAOM BR144, assembly GCA_000143045.1. Classification (NCBI taxonomy): domain Eukaryota; phylum Oomycota; class Peronosporomycetes; order Pythiales; family Pythiaceae; genus Globisporangium; species Globisporangium ultimum. Next base: position 288,691 of record GL376610.1, on the reverse strand, counting down.
CGTGTTGTATTGGCGACGACAATAACATTGTTGTTTATTTCGTCGCACTCGAGGTGGATCTTCGGCTCCAAGTTCGAGAGAAATGGCGAAACAACACGCAATTGCCGGCCTGTCTCTCTCTTCATGCGTACCCCCTACAGCACCCACACAGAAAGCCAGCTCTCATCTGTATTTGCATATTCACTTTGAGATGTAATAGCATAGAAATATGCAAATAGAAGGAAAGTAGCTTTACTCACGTCTATTTGAAGTAGTGTCCATATCATGTCATATATGCAATTACAGGGGTATCAACGCCCATTTTTTCATCTGCAAACATTTTTCCGCGTTTTTTTAGTTGCAGTTGAGCCAGCCACTCTCTCAGTAGTCATCAAAACATATCAAATAACCTTGCAAAACTTATGCTGCATATAACATGTCGTAGTTTAAAATGTTTGCAACCTTTTCATTTATCCTACTCTATATTACAATATATTGTTTACAATGATCAAAGCCTGTTGAGACTACAGAGAGAGTGGTCAGTAGCATTTCTATCTGGGTACACACAACCCATTCATGCCATGCACCTTTCCATGGTCGCCCCTTGCTCAATGCCACAGTCCTGAATCCGCCGTCTCCGCATCAAGTAACGCACCGTCATGAAGTGCCGCCGCTCGATCGCCGTCGCCGCGCTCATCGCTGCAGTCGCGACGCTTGCTCACGTGGACGCGCAGGAGGAAACGCCGACGCCGACGCCGACGCTCGGTCCGGCGCCAGGAACGCTCGGCGCCAGCAGTGTGGCCGGGATCCCGATCCCCGGTACGCCCGCGGCGTCCTCAGCGTCGTCGTCCTCGGGCCAGAAACCCGGCTCCAATGGCTCGGCAGCGGCCACCGGCAGTTTCGATCAGGACGAGTTGATCAATGGATCGAGCTCGTCGTTGCCCGGGCTGGACGACCCCAGTCGTGGCGATGAAGATGGATCGAATGCGACGGCGCCCAAGTTGACGGGGTCGACGGATGGTGTGAAAACGACCGCGCCGACGCCGACGCCGTCGCCGACGTCAGCTGCGAACCACGCCAAGCTCGCTTTTGGCGCGATCACGACTGCTGCCGTTGTGGTCGTGACGACGCTCTTCGTGTAAATGCCATTCATGCGTTGGAAAAAGTCGAAGCATCAAGCGCACGCACATACGTATGAAGCATATGCTTGACGAAAGAAGCTATTACGTGTGGGTTGTGCATTCATCATATCCAGTTTTATCTAATCAATTGTTTTCAACAGCAAAAATTAGTCCAGCAGCAGCAGGGCTCTCTCCCTTCTGTAGTTGAGCTTTGTTGCCGCATTAGGGAGGGCTCTGGTGTCATGGATATGGAACCCTTCGTGTTATGCGCTTCGTGTTGTGCGCTTCGCAGGACGGTATTGTAAGGCTTCATGTAAACAAACTGACACTAGGAGAACCACACTGCGTGTTCAGCCATAGTGACGCACATGAAATATCTGTTCTAGAATGGCTCGTTCGTTCGACAGATTCAGCAGAAAGGCCCATTGAAGCATATGGTACCGAACTGCGCCATGCTGAGCAAAGACATAGAGAGTTTGTATCCTCATCCACGGCTGCCATTTCTTTTCGCGTTCTCACTCGGTCCACAAACTTATTGTCATCCACAAATTCGCGCAGAGAGTTGCGCAAGAGGCTCGGACATCTGGATATGCATGCCAGCAAAACTGCAACCCAGTGCAGGCGGCTAGACACCCTAGTCGTCTTTCTTTCGATAATATACTCTCAAGTATCGACATATTACACCCAAATGTCGATTTTAGTTTGCATACTTTTGACATATATGTCTGGCCTTGATATTCCTTTTCAGCTTATTGCTTCTGAATAAAGCTACTTGACAAAATGAGCCCGTTTCCTTGGAACCAGAATTTCAGCCACATCAAATCCAGATGGCGTCATGGAAGAGCTCCTGTGGAACATATGCGCGTTAATCCCACGCGCCTTAATCCGCCTTTACAATACCGCAACGGCGCGCATGCCATAACTCTCATTTCTCAATTTGCGTCCAAGGACCACGTGCGAATCCCAAGGCCACTCACTCACTTGCCAAGTCAAAAATGAAGTTCCTCAATGTGTGCGCGCTCGTAGTTGCTGCCTCCGTCGTAGTCCTCAGCTCAACCGTCGATGCGCAAGATGCTCGTAATGCGTCGGACTTCGTGGCGGGCGTCGGCGCGCCAGCGAATGATGATGGCAGCGGAAGCGACAGCGTCGACGTGCCGCTTCTCACCGTCAGTGGCGCGAGCATGAGCGGCATGGACATGGACGACTCCGGCTCGACCGATTCGTCCGACACCACAAGCGGCTCCTCGGACGCGAAAAGCAACACCATCACCAGTACCCCAGCTCCTTCGAAGACGACTTCGTCCGCTGTGCACGCTGGAGTCGTCGGCAGCGTCGTCGCGCTTGCGGTCACGGCGGCCGGCGCGTTGGCTTTGTGACTTCAGTAGCATTTTTTCCTGTTTCAATCTGTCAAAATACAAGGCAACTCCATGCATGCATATTAAGCAAACTAAATAGACATTCGCACCAAACCTTCGGTTGTTACTCTTTGTGTGAAGATCTTTTTTGTATGTGTGTGTGTGATTGTGATCGCTCGGTGGTCCTCGCTTTATACGTTAAATATGTTGATTCGGGATGCGACCGTTACCGCGCCTGCGTTTTTCTGCTTCTATGTTGGAAATGTTGGACTTTGTTGCTGGAATCGTACGCTGATTCCATCCGATATACACCACCCTGCTGTTGTGTGTGTGTGTGTTTGCTTGCTTCGCTCTCTCTCTCTCTCTTGCTCTTCTCTCACGTTCTCTCTCTCTTTGTGTTCTTCCTTCCTTGCTTCCTCTCCATGATGCTCGCAGAACGGTGAACGATTCGAGCGCGCATTAATGGGGAGACGATAACCAGGGAAAGTGTCGTAATGGTGCTTCCATTCGTTCGTGTTTGAACAGTTTTACTGGATGACACAGTTTTCTTTGTTCCGTCGACCAACAAACGATTTTTCCTTCTCAAGAAGCATCTTTTGCGTCATGTTCGCTGCAAATAGAGGAAAGAAATGTCAGTAAGCAGGCCAAACATGGACGAAGGTAACTTTGCAAGCATATTACCCAAAACTTACGATTTATACTCATCAGAAATGCATCCCGTGCGATTGTCTCCAGTGCGCCGTTCGTGTTTTCCGACGTCTTCGCACTCGTTTCTTTACGAATCAAACAAAAACAAAAGCAAAAACCAATTAGCTTCCATGCCAAACCCAAAAGCGATAATGTTTTAAAAAAATCGCAACGTACCAATGAATCGGCAATTGTACTGGTTCGCAGCCGCTTGGCCTTCTTCGAACGAGACAACGCGGTTCGGCAGATCGATTTTGTTGCCCACTAGAAGCATCGCTGGCATGTGCGGCGACGAGTACTGACGAATATTGTTCATCCAGTAGCCAACGTCTAACAGAAAGAAAACCACAAACAACCGAGTTAGAACAACAAGCCATCAGCATGCTAATATGGAGACCAAACTCGCACATACTGTCAAAGCCCTTCTTGTCACTAACGTCGTAGACTAACACGATTCCATTCGCGCCTTTATAATACGCTGCACAGCATCAAAGAATCGTTAAAAATTCGCACAAAAGACGGGATTTTCTTGGTATAATGCTGTTGAACTTACTGGCCGTGATTCGATGGAATCGTTCTTGTCCAGCGGTATCCCAAATCTGTAATGTGATGTCTTCGTCTGCGATCGTCGTATGGCGCAGTTTAAAATCGACGCTATTATAACAAACAGCAACAGATCCAAAATTGTCAGTAGGCGTTCACAAAATCCACAAGCAACCAAAAGGCGTATGTACCCAGCAGTAGCGAGCATAGACTCCGAAAACTCGTCCCCGGAGAAAACGCGCATCAGACTTGTTTTTCCGACACCGCTGTCTCCGAGCAACAGCAGCTTCAGTTTGTGTCGCTTCTTCGGCACAACGGGGACGTCCGTGACACTCTCGCTTTGCGCTTTGCCTTCGGCACCCGAAAATGAAGACGCCGACGCCGCATCACCAGCGTTTGTTTTCAATCCATCAGACGGACTCAGCGGCTTTGGTTTGCTCTTGAACACCTTGTTTTTGAACATCGACGCGCGTGCCGAGAGCGTTTTCCGCGTCGACAGCTTCTCGGCCTTGAGCTTATGGTCTTCCTCTTCCTCCATCTTCTTCTCTTCTAACTGTTCCTCGGTCAGCTGCTTCTCGTGTTCCTTGGCGAGCAGCCCACCTTGTCCTAGCATGAGACTGCTGTCCACAGAGAGCTGCAATCCTTCCGAGAGCGCGTCCAGTGCTTTCGCAGAGAGCGCACCCGTGGGCTGCACGACCTCGACCTTCTTCACGCCTACGATTTTGCTATCATCTTGTAACTTGGACACGTCGACGGGTGCCGAACCCACCAAATAGATCTTGGACAGCGACGCTGCGCGTTTCACAATCTGCTCCACATCGCTGCCGCCTTCGTCTTCATCGTCATCGTCGTCGTTGCGGCTTGAGCCTCGATTTAACGACGAAAACGAACAGCTACGTCGTCGTCCGCTATTGTCATGCTCGGCAGCTTCGCTCTCCATTTCCGCGAGTTTCCGTGCGCTAAAGCTTCGCGCGCGACTGCGCATGTCGGCTGAGCTCCCGCCCGAGTTACTCCGCGACCAGCTCGGGTCGTGGCCATTGTCAATGATGTCGATCTCGCGATCGAGCGCGTCCAACTGGTACATTTTTTCACTGTTCTGATCGTCGTCGTCATCGTGATACCGACGGCGACTGGTGCTGCGTCTGCTGCTGCTGGCGCCATCGTCATCGTGGTCGTCAGTCGCGAGGATCGAGCGGCTGCGCGTGCGACCGCGGCTCTCGATCGCCATCTCCATCTCGCGTTCCCACGCGCGGTCGGCGTCCTCGTCCGCACTCATACTCGGCGTCTTGTACTATGAAGGACGGGGGGAAACCACAAGAAGGAAGAAAAAAAAACAGCAGTTTACGCAGTCGGGGGAGAGGGGGCGCTTCTACGGATGCTTGGCGATGGAATAGAAGCGCACACACGCAGAGAGGCTTTCGAATGCGCGTTTATAATAGAGAATGAGTGGCGGAATGTACAGACAGAGGAAGAAAGGGAGGAAGGCGCGGCTTCCTCGTCTCTTTCTCGCCGTGTGCTGTGGAGTGACGTAATGGAATGACTGAGGGGCTTTGGAGGGCGGGGAGCACGGAGCGCGCGCGCGGGGGAGGAACGGCGGACGACGGGTGGACGCTCTTGACAATCATACACTATGGGGTGGACGACGGCGGAGTGGACGGGTAAAAACAAAACCCTCTTTATGTTGACTATCCTGGTGGGGAAAACGAAGGTTCGTACACCAATAAAAGACGAGAAACTATGCATTACGCAAGGTCTTTTCTGTCTTTTCTTCTTCTTTCCTTCCCCCACACCTTTTTTTTCCTCCCTTTCTATAGAAAATTCTACGTCATACAGAGTGATGGTGACTTTTGCTATAACAAGGCTTTATTGCATATTTCAGCCAATCCAATATCATTAAAATATATTTATAACCAATAGGACAAGTTCCAATTCGGGGAGGACGCGTTTGTCTCTTGAAAGGCGCGGTTTCGGACTTGGTTCCCTGAACCATTACTCACACTTCGACGACTGAACAGAGCCAGGCCGCGCAATCGCCGTTTTGTAAAGAATGGGTCTTCCAGTCGACATTCATTCAACTAAAACATCTTTTTATTTCAACTGTCGATTCAAGTCATTCATTGTCATAATATGGCAATCGAATGTTGAACGTAGTGATATAGTATGCTGACTTGGAAATGAACGCGATTGTCGTGGTCAACATGGTCGGCGTTGCACACGTATGTCACGCTGTGATCGCGAGACCCATTTGAAAGGCTTTTCGTTCCGCCTTGGACTCCCCATCTGCCTCATGTGCCCAACCAAACAACAAGCGACGACGAACTAAAAGCGCGCCGTTCCCCTCGGCGTCTTTGTCGCGTTGCGTCGCATGCAAAGCAGCAGCAGCAGACAACTCGCCACATGCAATGGGTTGATTCGGTGCACACATGTGCTGCCAGCTGCCCAGGTGTAAGCGCGTTAACATGGTGACACCATGCCACCTGCCGCTGATGCGTTTGTCATCGCGTTGCATGCAGCATTCTGATGACAACCAGATGGCTGCATATGGAAGCTCTTGGTTGCCAGCGGAGCTAATTATATCGTGATGCGCTCCAGCGTCTCACGTTGAGACTTGCTGCTTGGAGCCGCCAAACGAGACGAGAAGAGCCACAGCTGCTCCCCAAATTTCTTTTTGCGGCGACTCTTTTACTAAGAAGCAAAAGTGATGCCTAGCGCCAAAGCACAATTGCCGTCGTCATCGCAATTGTCGACGCCGTTCAAGGGCGAGTCGTTCCCGTCGTACGTGGTGCAGCGCGTGCCGCGTGCAACTGGGACGAGCACTCGCGCATTGCTGCAGCAAAGCGAACCAGCGAATGGTGCTGTAGCAACGGTATCCAGCAGTGGGCCACTTATACCGCCCGCTAGCAGCGCTATTGACCTTCTCACCGCAACCGCCCCAGCTAAATGCAATTCTATGTCCCCATTGATCAAGTGTCAATCGCCTCAACAGCGCAAAGGCGCAGCAGACTCGTCTTCATCATTGAGAACACGATCTCGCTCTTCTTTTCAGCGCCCTTCGCTCTCGGACCAGCTCAAGACGATCTCGCAAGGCGCGCAGGACATCACGCTCCATTTGAACACGACGTACAAACTGCAGCGACCTCCACTTTCAACGTCCAATTGGCTGTTAACGAGCCCCGTACTCCTGCAGGCCACGACGATCGGGATGACGGTCGGCAAACTCGAGTGTCGCTTCCCGTGCCCCGTTCACTTTGCGCAGGATCACTGCTCGTACCTGTTCCAGCACCCGTATGAAGCCAAAGAAGTGCGCATGGTCATGTTTTACCGCGACATGACCCAAATGCAAATGAATGTGCGTGAGAAATGCTTCCAGTTCCGAATAAACCACCCACTCGAACAGTTTGGCGACGATTACAAGCCCGAGAATCCGCAGCATGCGATCAAAATCGTCCTCGCCACGATCAGCGAAGCCCAGAAGGTCAAGCAGTTCATCGGCGATCACAAACTCTGGTTTCCCCGGTGAGTCTGGTAAAGCTGAACATAGTAACAAACGAGGCTCCTCGCTTTCAGGTCCAAGTATGCATCACATCTCTTTTTTTTCCTTTACCTGCGTTGTTCACCACTTTTTCTCTCTTCTTTGGCACGGACAAAACAAAGCAAAACCAAATCCATTCCAGCAAAGTGTCATTTTTACCAGCAATTTTTTTTCCTATTACCTGTGCGATTAGCGTCACTCGTTCTGCTGCTTTCTCGTCTTCATCTTCGTTCTTGTTGCATTCATTCGGCAAAGTCTTCCAGGTCTTCACGATACCTCCACTCTTGTCACGGCACATAGAGCAAGGTACGATCATCATCATCATCAACAAGAACGAGCATTGGGGAATCTTCAGAAGAGCTACGAGAGTGGGGAGACTGCTGCTACGCAGTTCCTGGTGGAGCTTGGGCCTTTTCAATTGTTCATGCAAGGACATAGGAAAAGATCATCATTACCAAAACCACTACCAACAAAATAGGGATCATTTTCGTCATCATCAATCATCGCCAAACGAGATCGCGAGTCACAACAATCATGACGGAGAACGATTGAGGCATGCGCACACCAAACAACAGAAAAGCAAATCAACAAACCTGCGACGCGTCTCCCGTGGCGGTAGCTCCAGCAGCTGGATCCGCTGCTCCTTCGGCTGTAGCTGCTGCACCTCCTGCTGCTTGCCATTGTGCATACGCCTCGGCACTTGCTTGCGCTGCGGCTCCTGTCACTCCCCATGCAGCATTCGCGGCATCCACTCCATAGTACGCAGCGTACTCGTAGTATCCGTTCCAGTACGCGTTCGGGTCGTTCGGATCCGCCGTCGTCGTAGCTGCTGCTGCTGCATTTGGGTCAGCGGTCGCTGCAGCCGCTGCAGGATCCGCAGCAACAGCGGCGGCATTAGGATCGGCCACCGCTTGTTGGTAGTATTGCTGTTGGTAGTACGTATCGTATTGGCCCTGAGCCGCCTGACCCTGCGCTTGTCCGTAGCCGTACTGCTGTTGCTGCTGCTGACCGTATTGCTGCTGGTCGTAGCTTCCGCCTCCGTAGTGGTTGCTTCCTCCGTAATGAGACTGTCCACCATATCCGCCTCCATGGCCGCCAGCGCCCTGGAGAATCACCATATCGACTTCTTCTTTCGCAGGTTGCAGCGAGTTCACGGGTCCTTCGATCGAAATCGTGCGCACCGACGGGTTCGAGCCTGGGTCAGGAACTTGTGGGATCTGAATGCGCACGCCATGACGATCTTGGATACCGCGAATCGTCTCGCCGCGCTTTCCGATCACCACGCCGACACGGTCGTTCGGCACTTGCATGTAAATCGTAGAGCCGCCATGGCCACCGTGGCCACCACGTCCGCCATGATCATCGTTTATGATGGCTAAGATTTCCTGTTTCGCAGCTTCCTTGGCCTGGATGGTGCCTCGAATCGTGATCAGTCGCATGCTCGGGTTATTTGGGTCTGGCGTCTGAGGGATCGTAACACTCGACCCGGTGCGTTGCTGGATGCTCTTGATCGTCGCGCCTGCGCGACCAATAATCAGTCCGACGCGCTCGTTTGGAATGTGCAACTCCATCGATTCCGAGCCGTCAGGGTTCACTCCGCCGTACCGCGCCATGCGATCGTTGTCATCACGCTCACGGAAGCCACCGCCACTGCCACTGCCACTGCGTGGACCACTGCCGTTCGTGCGCTCATCGACGAGGTTCTGGATCATGGTCTGCGCCTTCTGCAACGCTTCTTCGGTTCCGGATATGCTCACAAATCGATGCGGCGTGCCCTGGGCACCTTCCTCTTCACGCACAATCTGGATATGCGCACCAGATTTCATCTGTAAATCACGGATCGTTTCACCGCCGCGACCGATAATGTACCCGACCAAGTCACGAGGCACTTGCATTTCAGTCGTCGCATCCTTTTCACCACCATCCGCGCTACCACTGGGTCCGTAGTGACCACTTGGCTCTCCACCATCTCGGTTGCCGTAGTTCTCGTTCAGCGTGCCATTGAGCTCGGCCACCTTGCGCAACTGCTCTTGCTTGAGCTTCATCGCCTGCTGCGGATTGAACAGGATGTCCTCGACTGCGCTCTGCGCCTTGGCGATCGCTTCGTCCGTGTCGGCAGTAATGAGCACGTGAAGCTCCTCGTTCTCATCTGGATCGCCCGTTGGGTCCTTCGACGATCCTTTACCACGAATCAGGATCTTGGCACCCGATTCATCCTCCATGCGCTTCTGATTCGAGCCACGAGGTCCAATCAACAAACCTATTGGCAAGTATAAAAAAATAAAATGGAGTTAGACTATCTATCCACTCTGCTCAAGAGCCATTACATCTCAATACAGAAACAGGAATATGACCGCAAAGACGTACCCATAAAGTTGATATCGGGGTACTTGTCTACGGGGATGTACACTTTCTTGCGCTTCTTCTCCACAAAACCTGGAGCTGGTCGCGCTGCGCCACCATCAGCTACAGAGTACGCACAACATGAGCACACACATTAAATGAGCACTTCTTTCTTGCCGCCACCATAGGGACGAATCGCCCTTTTTTGACGTCTTTCTCGTCTCGAACTTGATCGTTCGTATAATGCTCCGTACCATCATCCTATTCATCAGCAATTAAACATGCACATACGCACGTACATAGTATGATATTCATTAGTACTCACTTGCATTACAGAGATCTCCCTCCTCAAAGTATACACATCCATAAAGCAGCAACCTTCGTCACAAAAAGCGCGCGAAACGAAAAGGTTGCGGCCGCTACGTCACGCTCCACATAGCGCTGACTGCAGCGCTCTATACCCAAATATAAAAACACATACCTCCCAGCGGCTCTTGCGCTTGCCAAGCGCGTCCGAGGGGATCGCCGTCGCGGCCAAGCGCGCCGCGATCGCACGCGCGCGCGCAACAGGGTCCATGTCGGCCATAATGCTTGCTTTCCCTTTTCCGCTGCCTTCAATTGGGCGAGACAGCGTTTTTGTATGGAGCGCGTGGCTGTCCGTCCAACCGGCATTTTGGCATTTCCGCCAATGAAAGAAGCATGCTTTCATTTCCCGCCAATGAATAAGTAGGTATTAAAATGATTGGCTGAAATAAAAAAATGCAAAATGTGGGTTTAGCGTGAGTGATGGTTTGTGCTTCGAAAAAAAACAATAGAAAGAATTGAGTATTTGCATATACCGTCACTAGAAAATAATGCATTGAGGTTTTTGACTAAGGAAACAGGTCTTGAATTAGATAATCATTACTAGTTGCATTTTTGACAGTTTCCTTAACACATCACATTTTGGATCCGACTTTGGATCTCGATTTTTGTGTGACAACATCTTCCAAACCAAACAAGCGCGAAAGTCAAGATGCTTCACACATTTACAGACACTACTAGCATACGCGCCTACATCTTTGTGTACTAAGAGCGATTTGCCGCCATAAAACTCCCTGTCGGGCCACGGAGCCCTCGGATTGCCTGACCCTCTCGATCAAGTAAACCCTCGTTTTGGATCAGACCTCGAGACCTATCCCCAGTCCATTTGCACTACTGGTTGAAAAGACGACATCGTTGTGATTGGCCGAAAATCAAATTCACTGGCACCAACTTCATCACCAGCCAATCAGATCTCTTTATATCTATTTTTCAGCCAATTATATCGCGTTATGGCTTATGCCGCGCGTTTGCCCGCTTTGACTTTGATATATGTACAGAGGGGAAACCTTGCCATTAAACCACACCCGAAGCACACGGAACAGGCCACCACCAAGCGCGCATTTTCGTGCGGTGTCCACGCGCGTTTCTTCCATCGATCAACGTCGCATCCGTCTCCTGCGCACGTCGCTTCTCTCTGTGCTCTGAACGCGCCATCGCACCGTCTTTTCCGCGTGAGCTGGCATTCATTCCTGCGACCAAAGTCAACGACCAAAGTGCGCACGTTTTGCTGTCATAAAAGAAGAAAAAAAAGAAAGCACGCGGCGGAAGGATCCTCAACGAGAAGATGTCGTCGCGCGTGCCGCTGCTGCTGAAGAACAAAGGCCGCAAGCCCACGCGGTTGCCGATCGCACCGCGCGCCAAGCCCTCGAACGGTAAATGAGTGTAATTGATCACAATCCTTGCGCTACGATTCATTTCGTGTGGGTGGGTTGAATGGACACATGGATGAATATCTAGGTTCATAATAAAAAACGTTGCGCCGGCGTGTTGTGTGCTTGCATATGCATGGACATGAGCGACGTGTACGCCCTCGGACCCATTTTTGGTGCATGGCCTCGCTTACACTCTGACTAATCTGCTTATGATATTATTGTGCACACTGTAGTGGACCGCAGTAAGCGTGCGTCGATTCCTGCTGCAAGCGATGATCATGAAGAAGCCGCTGTGCCTGTGACCCCCGAGGTCCACTCTCTTTCTGCCTTATCCACCACGCCAATATTTAGTTGACCGAACTAATGGTTGTTAAATATGCTGACAGGATGACGATGAGGAAAACATCCCAAGCAGCAACAACAGCAATCCTGAGAGCGAGTCCCCTGTTTCCATCCCTCCAGTGATCCCAGTGCAAGCCGTCGTGCCCCCTCGCGAAGCGCTAACGACGGCTTCAGCTGCTCCTGCTGCTGTGCAAACGCCACGGTCGAGCGGCATCGCGCCAGGCGGATCGTTGGCTCCGCGTCCAAACTTCGCTGGAAAGCCTCCGCAATCAGGCTTGCGCTCGCCGATTCTCCCGGTTCAACGCGCCTCGGTAAATAAACACACTAGCGCATTTCGTCCTCGAGTGACTGAACCAGAAGATTACGACGCACTAACGTGGATTCTTACACTTGAACAGGAACAACGCACTCACCAAGTGGAGCGACTCGCAAAGATCACGTCGGCGGGGCCAGTGTATCGCGGAGCCGAACTCCGTGGCGGCCACTTGCATCACGCGAGCCCAGTCCTCGGCCCACGTGCGACGACGATCCTCCCACCTCCAATCTCCACCCAAGAGAATCCGGTTGTGAAGGTACATATCTGTATGAATCAGATGGAATGTTGCATGAATTTGGTGACTCACTTTGTTTGCGATTGTAATTGCAGAGAATGATCCGGAAGCTGGACATCAAGCCGCACCAATCGCCGCGACGCATTGCACAGCATCAAGCGGCTACTCGCGTGCAACACGTGGCTGCTATTCCTTCCCCAGACTCGCCAACTCGCATCCAACCAGACCCCCCTGCCGCAGTCGCCGATGAGGATACTTCTGTCAAGCAGAAGAAGCAGGTTGCCAAGGCTGCGAAGCCAGCACCAAGAAAGGCCAACAAGCGTCGCACTCCGGACACGACCGATGAGGTGGTCGGTAGCCCTTCCAAGGCCCCACGGCGTTCGGTACGAGTTTAATGCTGCATTCATTCCCTATCTATTGATGTTAGCGAACTGATCTGTATTGTTAAATTCGCGATGCATCCTATTAGTTGCGTCGCCAAGCGAAGAAAGCAAGTAGTTATAGAGATGCAACCGACTCACAAGAAGAGCACGACGATGACAAAGATGAAGACGTGTATCCAAACGAGTTTGAACTTCCAGAAGAAAATGCAAAGGTTGGTGGTTGCTAAGTGATTTTACTATATCTGATAAATCACATGAGCTAATGGTGCTTTGAATTTGGCAGATATATGTGCCTGCTCGCGAACGCGCTACGATGTGGGCGAAGTCGGTTTTGAAACAGCAAGAAGAAGATGAAGACAACGAGGAAAGCGGCGTTACCTCGCGTGCGCTGGTGGTCAAGAAGGAGAAGTCGACGCCAACCACGCGCCGCAAGCGCAGCAACTCGTCATCGTCTATCACATCGGTGAGCCGTAAATCATCACGCACCAAGGTGGATGAGTTGCTCAAGAAGGAACCATCGCAAATGACCATGGGCGAGCTTGCGCTGACCGTGCCAATGGGAAAGCGCGTGAATCGTCACGAGCAGGAAGTCAGCGCGACGTCCGCGGACAACCCAATGAACAATGGTAGCGGTAGCTCGAATTTGATCAACACACAGGCGCTCAACCGTGTTCGTTCGTTCTCGGTCTCGTCGGAATCTGCTGCGTTTGGAGGCTCTATTGTGACCCCACAGGTTGAGATCATCGATGGTAAGATGGTGATTCTCGAGTCGACGGTCAAGATCAGCGAAGTCTCCCACCGCAGCGGCGAGTTCTCGGACAACGACGACCAGATGCCGCGACGCAGCGGCGCGAGGTATTATGCGCAACCAAACGCACCAGGAAAGCGCTGGGCCAAGGATGAGACCAAGCAGTTTTACTACGTAAGTCACCGTGTTTGCATTGCTCATGAGCTTGTGAATTGTCCCTCTCTGACAAATGTTTTCGATTTATGAATTTGCAGTGCCTCAGTCAAGTTGGTCCAAACTTTTCCATGATGGCGACGTTGTTTCCAAACCGAAAGCGCAAGGAACTCAAGTGTAAATTTAAATACGAAGAAAAGCATCACCCAGCGCTGATCGAGATCGCGCTCAAGGCTTCGGCTGCGCCGCTCGGTACGTTTGTCCTCAGCCCTCAGTGACTATGTCATACTCATGCTATCTCTCTCTTTTTCATTCCGCCAGATACTGAAATGGTCGAAGTGATCGCTCAGATGGTCGACAAGGATTCGCAGAAGAAGCAGGCGAAGCAGAACGCGCACCAGAAGAAGCAGATCGTGGCTGTCGGCATGGACTCGCCTGCGTCGACGGCGATGGCCACGCCACCGCCACCTCAAGCCGACTTTTTGGACGATTTCGAGGATTACTATCGGGAACGGAAGAACTCGTTTGATTTTGCTGGTTAGTCATGTCGAAAGAAAGAAGGACGAAGAAGAAGATAAGATAAAGGCCAATGCAATGAAAAGCACGCAAAGTGAAAGGTGCAACTGTACCTCGCTTTAGTATCTCACGTATGGTGCATGGTGTTCAAGACAAAGGAATACAATGGGAACGCCGATTTGTAGATGGGAGGATGACATCTTTGAGGTTTGTGCTGCCGTTGGAAAGAGAGGTGGCATTTATTCGTCGCCTAACTGTTGATCATGGCTCAAGCATCTATTGGCCACCAACAAGAACCTTGAGCCCATTCTTTCGTCATCCATTTGCAGGTATATTACCTTTCACCTCGTAGTTGTCCCGCTTGTTATTTTCTCGTCGTCTATATCGTTGCTGTCTACTCCTGCTTGGGCTCGACCCGCGAGCGCAGGAACTGCTCGGCTTCGGCTTTCGTCTCGGGGTTGTTCATCACCTCCATGAACTGGCGCGTCTGCTTCACTCGCGTCAGGTACGTCGTCCGGCACACCAACCTATTAGCAATATAGAACAGAGCAACGCCATTTGCACAGCCACAATCGTGTCAATATGGTGGTAGTCTCAATGCGAGAGATGAAATGACACCTCTGCTTTGCTTCGTACCAGGAGCTGACAGCGACGCCGCCGAACGCGAGCACAGCCCAGTCGCAGGCCGTGCGCACCTGGTTGGTCGTGCGGAAACGGTGACCGCCGATGAGCACGCCCGTGGCGATGCCCCACATGAGCCCAGAGCGAAAGCACGGCGGGTTCGACAGCAGCTCCTTCGGTGCCATGGTGCTTCTTGGTGTCTAGAAAGAAAGCTCCACAGTTGCTAATTTTGCGTATCAACCACATTTTTGCGACGGGAATAGTGTGCACCACACTACAGTTACACCAGCATTATTTACGACCGAGAAAAACCGTATTTATCATAAATAGGGTACTATTTATTGCCAAAAGCAGGACCTAATTTTTCTGGGAACCCGGCACACAAAATAGTGTAGTTAACACAACTTTTTAGTCAACTGTCCTAGTTTAACGTGAAGTAGATCAAATAAAATAGGACGGGTCATAATCAAGAGCACCAAGAAACACAAGCAGCTCAACGATTCGCGCGCTCTCTTGCTACGTGCGTGTGCCTCTGTTGTCTCCATCATCATCAGTAGCAGCGTCTCGGCATTGAATCTGCCACTTAAGCACACAAGATGGTGGCGGTGGTGAACAGCGCCGCGAAGACGCTGAAGCCGAAGGGTGCGACGCACTCGGGGCTGCAGATGCAGGTGCTCGCGCTTTACAAGAAGGCATTGCGCACGGCGCAGCAGAAGGATCGCGAGCTCGTTGCTGCGTCCAGTGGTGCTACAGCAGAAGTGTCGACTCTCACGTACGTGCGCGAGCGCTTCCGCGATGACGTATGTGCCTCTTGTGCTGTTTTTTATGCGGGTGTGGTGCAAACAGATTGAACGTATTTGTTGACCTGCTCTTCTTGCTGGCTGCTTCTCTGTAGGCGAGATCCGTGGGGCGAATGGATTTCAACGTGATCGAGCACTTAATACGCAAAGGCGAGCGCGACATCAAGATGATGGAGCGCATGAAAGGCGCCAAGTTTACGCACGTCCCGCGTCCGAAGGCCTAAGCGGCTCCATCCTTCCCACTACGGTATGTACAGCAACGTTTGCTCACATGCACTTGACAGAGTGTAATGGAATATAGCAACCTTTTTGATCCGCCATTTCTTGTCCAAGCGCGCGTGTTGACCACGCGCACTATATCAGAATGGGTTCAAACTCAACAGACCCACGACGTCCCATCGTTCGAACGCTCATGGCTGCCGCACGCTTTGAAGTTTCGTTGTCAGCAAACACTTGGGCTGCGCTGAGAAAACACATGAGGTTGGCAGATTCCACGATGCTCAGACCAGAGAACGGATTCTCTCGACTAGAATAAAACTTATGAGCTCTTGTTGAAGGACAAAGGCACGAGTGACTGCAAAGGAAACTCCTTCTTCTATTTGCAAGTGTGCGTGTCCATTGCAAACGATATCATGATTCTTGAGTACGTACGTGTTCGTGCATGATGCGAAGTCAAGTCGCCAAGGTCTTGCGTTTAGAACATTTAGCGCAGTGTCCACCATATATGGACATGAACGATCGACATAGCAGAAAGAAGCAAATGCTTTTTTTCAAGCTTTGCTATGAGCAATACGCGCGCACATAATTTCAATTGCCACACATTGCAAATACAACCAAGTACCAATTGCCACATGAACATTAACCACCATATATACACACACCTTCTGAATACAACACCGCCAGCAACCAAACCACTGGCAACAAAGTAGCGCCTAGGTGACCAACACAATCAACATGGCCGCGCCTGGCGTTGCGGTCCGAGACCGCGTGAAGACAACCGAGAGCGATTGCTCCTTGCTCATTATGACAAGTCGTGCCAGCACGGCCGTCACGCAGTGGCGTCTCTTTTTCGTGCCCACCTTTTCTCTGTCGCTTTCTTCTTCTTCCTTCTTCGCACAATGTTCGCACGCGACGCGCGCACATGTCTGGAGAGTCTTGCCGTCACATTGGAGCGCGGGCGCGCTCGCGTCGTCGTTGCAGTGGTCGACACTGGCGAAGACTTGATATGCTCCAGCGTGTTTGAACTAAATGCCACCATCTCGACGCACGATAAAATTGTGGGCTGGACGGCAGCAACCTCTAACGATCCGCGTCCAGGGGAAGCACTCATCGCGCTGCGCGAAATTTGTCGACTCCAAAACGAGCCAAGACGAAGTTGACATAGCAGCGCGCCGTACGCGGCAGCGCTTGATTTTGCGCTGGAACGACACAATTCTCTCTCACAAGAAGGTCAAATCTTCGTCGTGGTCTTGTACTTTCGCGGCAACAATCTCGACGCGCTCGAGTTTCCGCGGTTTCAGCAGAACACGGAATCGTGTCGAGAGCGAAAGACCTGGCTGCAAGGAAACTCCGTGGGCATCGACGTGGATCGTGGCTTGAAGGAGCAACGTGCCATCGCTCTGCCGCACGAGGTCACGCGTCGACTCGTTGACGAGACCATCCTCGTCACCCACGGACTCTTTCAGGATATGCTTCAGCGTCTGCTTTCACATTTTCGTTTGTAGTTATACAAACATAAGAAATATAGTAGTATGCATGTAATAAAACATAAGAAATATAGTAGTATGCATGTAATAAAACACATGCAGACACCAATATGCCTCAACACAGTCGAGAATCGATGCTTGTGCGATCGTGACATCGGAATGCACAAACGCGTCGAGAGGCTGAAAATCGGACGCCCTGCAAAAAAAACCAATTGAGACAAAATCACCAGCGATCAACCAATTTAAACGCACGAAAAGACAAACGCACCATTGACGCTTTGTGTCATAACCCTCGAGCCAAAGCTGCATACGTTCGCCATCTACCGTGATCCGATAGCGGTAGCGCGCAGACCCCAACGAAAACGCCACAACACCCTCAGCAAATGTCTTGGATTGTGCCATGCTGCTACAGAAATGACTCCGAAATGACACGTGCCAGTTGCACCGCTCCAAACGATGTCGCCGTTGGAAATACGTCACGCCCAGGCCCCAAGTTTCAATGGCACGCGCGATCAGAAATCCTATCAGCGAAAACTTGACACTCGGGCCTCGTCAATAGTTTGCACAATTGTGCGGCAACTTCTTCTAGATCGACTATAATGAGCGTTTTGTACTATTGATCTGCTTCTTTAGGTTTGCTAGGCTGTGCGCCGATTTCTCCGTGCTGTGCGAGTGCGCAGCCTGCTTCGCTTGCCACCGACAACGATAGCCACCCGTATCCTTCAGATCGCCGTCGCATACATGCGATGCTCACAGCATTGATGTCATGGCCAAAGTGCAGTCGAGTAACTCGATTCGATGGCTGAAAAATGATCCAAGTTTTTTTAGCGTGTCGACTTGCGGGAGAAAATTGTCGTAGACAACAAGACAGCTGCTGCTGTTGTTTCGATGCCAGTAAAAAAGCAAATGACAACATTTCCTCCTTCTGGCATCATGGTCCCCAAGCGCGCGACCTTCTCCTCGTGAGTGTGAAACAATTGTGTAATGATGAAGACCGCTCCCGACCCAGTGCTGGACAGCCTTACTGATCAACCGATGACACCATCTTGCTCAAAAATAAGTTCTCAATGAGCATGCAGTTGGCACCGTTAACTGCTCAACCGAGCGATGTCGCCGTTGAAAACCGCATCGCGTTTAGGTTCCAAGACTGAAGTAATTGACAACGAGGCACCTTTAGGCTGAGACGTACCCCACTTTCATCTTTGCCCAGACCGACATCGGCAAAATGCGTCAAATCCTGGCAGAGGGCCATGTGGCGTTCACGCACAAGCCCGTGCCACTCTATCGCTACGAGCTGAGCACTGGAGATCGCGTGAACGTCTGACTCGAGGCTCGAAAAAGCAAATGGCAATGGCTTATTTGCGTTCTAGTGCCGTTTTGCCATTGATATCGTCTCGTCACTTGGCTCATTCTCTCTTGGTGGATCAAACCAGGGAGTCCGACGATCTGTCTTTGAACGAATTCGTGACTTCGGACGTGGTGTTGGCGACGGCATCAATGGCCGACTACGTCGCGGTATGTTTCAATTTTGTTTGTGATATCGCAAAATACTTTCGCTACAGGAATGTTGAGCCAGTGAGGACTATGCACAGAGCTTTGTCAGTTGTCTGAATGCGCCGTGGCGTGACACGTCGAGCGACTAGTAGCGGCAGCTTGTGCCGCGAGAGAACCAAGCGCGGTCTCTGGAAGTTGACATTTAACTACACATGCACAGTGCCCACTGGACGCCAAAGTGCACCTTCACAACCAAATGCCGCGTACTCTTGAAACCACGCGACGTGGACGCAGTTGCACTTGGAAGCCAGAGTGCGCGATCAAGCCAACGAGCTGCATTGCCTGGAGTCGGGACTATCGGGGCTTCTCAAGAATCGGAAGCGCGAAGTGGACGGCGAGTAATTCGATAGTGCACCGGCCTGGCAGATGCTGCAGAGTATTCCGAGCGCGAGCCCACGAGACTGGCTGCAATGGCGGCGCTCCACCGACTGCTACAACTCTTGCGACTTCACGATCTACAACAATGGGCTGACTAAGCTCTTCCAGCCAGGTCCGTACCAGATCCACATCGACATCCGCCACACGTTCGCTCTACGTGACGGCGGGTAGCTCTAGTGGGAAAGCTTTGGTCCCAGAAGCGAGAGGTCACCGGATCGATCACCGTCAGGGTGAGATTTCTCGTGGACGTAAAAGGGGCACAAACGGTGTTCCAGATCCGCGATACCGATGGGGAAGGTCTCTTGAGAGACTGACCTTGCACCGGGAGGCCAGAGGGGGTACATAGGATAATGTCCTGGAGTCGTCGATGCTCCACGCCCCTGAAAGCCGGAGTTAAGTCCCCAATAGTGTAATGATGGGGCGCGATGGTTCCGAGTCCCCACGCAAGTGGAACGTTACCTGGTTAAATATCCTTGAAATAGTAGGGCCAAATAGGGACGGACTCGCACACATCTACCCAAAGGTGTTGTGCCCATTGGCCCAAAGGGGCAAATGGTGGAGCCAGTGTCGCGTTATATCTCTACGTGACGGCGGGACACGCACACTGGAACTGCTACGGGAAGGTGTATGCGTCCATTCGTGGGCGGATACGAGCAAGCGCATGTCGCTCACGTGCATCGTGCACATGGAGTCGAACCAGGAACTGACAGTCGCGTGCACCAACATGGCGTTCGTGACCACGCGCTCTTCGATGACGATCACGCTGCTAAAGTAGCTCGCCGATTGGGCAGCACTTAGCAGTACTACCATGCATGTGATTTGGTTTGTCTGAAATACGTAGGCAAGTCTGCGGCGTCAGGTTCGCCCAGGTATCCAGGCAACCGAGGTTATCCTTGAAGACGACTTGGCAGGACTCGCAGGCTTGCTCGTTACATAGTGTACAGTGTTTTCAGGTTGTTGACGAATCCAAGAACCAGCGTCGGCCATCACGACCGACACGAAAGAGATCGATTTTGAATAAAAAGAGTCCGAGGTCGCTCTTGATGGAGGTCTCTCTTGATGGAGGTCTCTCTTGATGGAGGTCTCTCTTGATGGAGGTCTCTCTCATTCAAGCGAGACTACCTTTGCCTCTATATTTTCTAATACAGCGCGGTCTTCTATTGAGGCAGAGATCCATTATCCGACGGTTCCTTCGAAGTGTCCCTCCAAAGTGTTACGACGCGACTCGGTATTTTCTCAGTTTCTCATCCAACGTGAACGCAAGTCGACAGCAATTACACCAACTAACAATGGCACTTCGTGGTGCCGCACCTGCGATCTCCGTCGAGCAAATTACGGACGTCGATGGCACAATGCAGCAGCAGCAGCAGCAGCAGCAGCAGCAGCATGTTTCTGCCACGTCGGACACGGCGCGAGCAAACACTGGCGGCCGCGTCGGCGGTCCGATAAACCTGGACAGTATTATCACAGCAGCTGAGCAGTTGTATCCGTTCGCGACCGAGATCGGTGTCCAGAAGCCCCCGACTGACAAGGTCAAAGCGGACGTGACGCTCCCAGAGGACCCCGAAGATCCGACGACCAATACCCAGCGAGACAGCAAGGACAGAACACTCTTGGCAGCACAAAAGTACGACTTTGTGGATGATGACCCTTTGACTGAGCCTCCAGTTCCACCGTCCGATGCTCGAGCGCAATCGCTGCTCCTGAATGGTGGGGTAGCTACTGGAGATACAACGACTGGATTGAGACAGCCTCGTTTGCTACTGGAGCAAATTCCGCAGCATCAGCAGCAAGAACAGTACCCGATGATGTTTGGCGGCCTCCTAGTGTTTGCTGCCGCTGGGGTGGTTGTCAACAAGTTGCGACGACGCAGAGAGAAGCAACAGCGGAAGAAAGTGGATGACGAAGACAGCCACGCTTCGTACGTGCTGTTCAAGTAACAAGGATCTTGCTATTTCGCTTCATATACTGTATACATATATGGTTTGGTTATTGTTATCATCTGCAGCTAGAGCTGGTGCTTTGCCATGCTTCTCTCCTTCTTTACTGAGGCAAGATATCGTTCCTTTTTTTTACAGTAACTCTTGTTGTGAATCGTCATAACGCAACTGATTGTCTGGGTTCATTTCTACTTGAATCAGCGTGGTCGTCGTCTCGTCTTCTTTGTTTTGCTCATCGCGCGGTGTTGGCACTGCTGAGCCTTCGGAGCCCACCTCGCTGTACCTTTGCGGGCTCGTTACGACGCGGACCTTTAGTTTGTCGTGGATGCAGTTCTCAGTGACTCCTTTGCACGCGAGAAGAACGAGCATGAGCACAACCACAGGCACGAAGGCAACAACGCGCTTGCGAAATAGCCTCATTGATCCTGTAAAGAAAAGCCGCACGGTTAGACTAACGCCACACGCAAAATTACTCGTCTCTTTCGTCCAGTCAAGATCCACTCTATTTAAAAACCTAGGTGAAACCTTTGACCCAATGCACTGAAGTAAATCTAGATAAACACAGTGGGCTGCTGATCTATGCAACGATGGTGATATCGCCGTCTGCATATTGACACAACAGAGGCAAGGGACCTTGACCGAGTTTCACTAGTTATTCGCCCTTCGGTGCCACACACAGACACCGAGTTTCTTCTTGGACGTCACAACCGTGACGTTCTGAAGGATAGCTTCGTCGTTGTAATTTTTGTTCACGGTGACGATGCTCGCCGTCGGGTTCACGGCGTACACGTTCGACACACTGACATGACGGATAGTGTTGGTTCCACAGTTGCCGCATGCGCGGTACAGTTTGCCAAAATCTTGCACGTAAAAGCCATCAATGCTCACAGAGCCGTAGCCATTATGCTGAACGACCTTGTCGTCTGCCGAACGAGCGCCATCACCAATGACCTTGGACACACTGGAGGCCGAGCCTCCTTTGATCGCGAGAGCGTCTTCGAAAACATCGTCCCACCACACGTTCTCGATTGTGCAGTCACTTTATTCACAGTGGACGCCTTCACTCTGATCCTTGCCGATGATGACGTTCTTGAGCGTGGCGTCTGGCTCGACAAGGAACGCCGCGGTCGCTTTGCCCGTTTCTTCGTCACCGGAGCATTCCACATCCGATCGCTCGTAGGTCTTCCGTAGGTCTTCATCTCGCCATCGAAAATCGATCCAGCAGTGACGACAAAGGGGGATATCGAAGAGCACGGAGCCGTTGCTGGCTGGCCAGTCTGCCGTCAAGAACGCGTCGGTAGTAAAAAAGCGTTAAGGCCGCATACCGTAGCAAGGAGCGTGGAGAACGACTTGTGCATTGTAGTTGGTCTTGATGAGATCAGAGACGATGGGATTGGTTAGAAGGTGAGGTATATTTAAGTACAATTTAATGACCTACAACATCCATTCTCCGGGCTATTCTACAGTAGGTAGTTTGTTCCGGAGTGTGACTTGCCGGATTACGACGACGCAGGCGTCGTCCCGGCAGCTTGAGCTGCTATATTCCATAGTGACGATACTTGCTCCATTGAGAGGGCATGCATAGTTCGCAGGGAAGAGGAGCTGCTCGTTTGTTCCGATGCGTGGACTAACCAGTGCAACACATCGTTGTTGAGAAATGCCGTTATTTCCGAATCGATGCATCGGTGTGATGGAAGGCACACTTGGAAGGAGCGACGAGTATCCATAGCAACGTTAGCTGCCTTCTCCGCCATTTTGTTGTGCGCTCGGTAGTGATGCGTCCAGCTCTGAATGCCGATCGTATCTGCAATGCGCTTGGAGGTTTTGTACAACCGAGCGAGTCGGGGGTTCTTAGGGGGTCGATGGCGCCTTTGCTGTGAGATAATCGTGGCACTGTCCCCGATGACGTGGAGCGGGCGCAGCGAGCTGACCTGTGCATGTCGGAGGCCGTGAATTAATCCCCAGTATTCTGCTACATTGTTGGTGGTGGCGGAGTTGCTGTAAGCCATGCTCGCCACCCACTCCACGGAAGCTTCATGGAAATTGGGTTGCACTCGAACAATGACGGACCCTGATCCTCCTGGCCCTGGGTTTCCCCTCGAACCACCATCGAAGAAGAGAAGGTACACGCCTTTATCCGTGGACGTGGCGGCAAGGGACGGTAGGGGTGGACCGAGGAGGGTTTTCACATACGCTTTCATCATAGCGGTCCTTGCCTGTATTTCTGAATCGTCAGATACTACGTCCATCACTCTCGCTAGGCTGATGAGACCGTTTTTAAGCGCAGTGGCAGCAACTGCATTTTGCGCTTGCTCCGAGCAGGGTTGGTCCTCCATTCGGCGCAAACGAGCACACCATATGCCGTGTATTGTTGTCGCCGTCATATACCTCCACAGAAGCTGCGCAACAGGGTGAAGTTGATCCATGAGAGAATCACTGTCTCCATCATGGTCGAGGTGCTCCTGGAGGTCGGCCCATGCTAAAGCAGGGGTTTCTGGGAGGTCAAGACTGAACAGCCATACAGTAGGATCGCTATCTAGTCGTAGACCGAGTCTGCTCCACAGGTCCCGCAGTCGATTCCAGGACGTCCTCGCCCCAGGACATTCCCAGAAGAGATGTTGTATCGACGTTGGCCCCAGATGATTACACTGATGGTGAGGGCATGTGAGGTCTTGGGTTTTACGATTCCAGAGGGAGAGTTTGTTCGCTTTGAGTTTGTACAGTGTTTGGGCTGCATATGTTGTGAGACCTGGTATCTTGTAGATCTCCTTCCACGACAATAGTTGCAGACCTCGTTGTATCGATTCGACTGAGAGGAGTTCTCGGGGTTGAACGCGATCACGCTCTGCGATTCCCCTTCGCGTTCTCCAGGCTGACACATACTTGTAGTATCGTGAGCGAGAAGGTTTCCACCTGTCGTCTCCCCCCCAGATTTGGACCATTCGTGTCAATTTTGGATGAGCGTGGAAGCGTATCCGCGTCTCGTTGCAGTCACGGGATGCCGCCATGTCACAGTCATTGATCGTTTTGACTTCGTGCACCTGCTTCCGTATCGTGGTATCTATGTGCGTCAGCTTGGTCCAAGACGTATCGAAATGCCACTCGTGATGCTGTTGTGGGTCTGATCCGTATGGCCTTAAAAGGTGGTCTCGGTGCGGTCGATACAAAAGTTCAGGGAAATTGTAAAGCAGTGCTGCACATAATCGTTCAAAGGCTCTCATGGACGGACTAGTGACTAGCATCGGATCCCTGGTGAGTGTGAAGGCTACGACGCCTCTGCTCATCCATCTCCACTCCATCATGTCACCAATCGTGGTGCTATCTGTCACGATTGCTGATCGGGCAAGTCGATATGGCTGGCCCCTGCTGTCGAGCAACCATCCATCCTTCACCGTTGACGCATACCGCAGCCATTCGCCACAAAAGGTTCCGTGCCGAGTACGACGGAGTTGAACGGATATGTTGAGATTGTTGTCCATCTTGGACTGAAGGTCGACAATGTACTCGTTCCCAGTCCAAAGTGCGGCTTGCAACGGAACTTTGAAGCGCGCTGAGCATTCAATGATTGCAGCTTGCTCGTCAGGGGAGACCGTAGATGAGTGCGTCGCTGCGAGTACACCAGCGCCAGTTTTCCATAGGGTGTGGCGCAAAGAGGGGCATTTGGTCTCTACTTCTGGTGTGATCCCGGGTGTTATGTACACAACACTACCGGATGGGTTGTCGTGAAGTATGTCGCCGAGGAGCCGCTCGAAAGCGTTTGCAGATGAAGCCCATTTGGCTACTGTTGCCGCGCTCAATGTGAGTAACTCCGTCCTGATGTTTGGCACAGAGATCCCTCCTTTGTGTTTGGACAGTTCCGAATGTTCCTCTGAGAGCCATGCTCTGGAAGGTTTCCCTTGTCGTGACCCCCATACAAATCGCTTAATGAGCAGATGCAATCTGTCAATCACTGCCACCGTTGGCCAAGAGTGCCGCGCGACGTACATCGCCTTGGGAACAATGATGGCGTGCGCGATTGCAGCCCGCTGGTTGACTGAGTGCGTTTTCATCTTAGCGAGGTACAACCTAGCTTGGAGCGATTTAATGCACTTGTCCCAGTTCTCATACATCGCTGTCGATTGTCCAACTTGTATTCCGAGGTACCGGCAGTTAGTTTGGTTATCAAGTATCTGCATTCCGCTAACGAGGTCTTGTCTCACCATTGTTCCCTTTCGTAGAGGTACTACAACGGACTTTGTGAGGTTGACTTTCAGTCCCGATGCTATTCCAAATTCTTCAAGGATTCTCAGTACTTCCGGGATTTCTTTGGAGCTGCGCAAGTAGAGGGCAGTGTCGTCCGCGTACCCACTTAGTTGAACCTCCATCTTCGCGTCCCCTGACTGCAGCAAGATTCCAGCAAGGGTGGTAGATGCTTCCACTTTGCGATACAGAGTTTCGAGAGCTATGATAAAGAGTAGTGGGGCGAGGGGACATCCTTGTCTTATTCCACAAGTTACCG
Organism: Globisporangium ultimum DAOM BR144; assembly: GCA_000143045.1. Taxonomy (NCBI): domain Eukaryota; phylum Oomycota; class Peronosporomycetes; order Pythiales; family Pythiaceae; genus Globisporangium; species Globisporangium ultimum. The sequence goes on along the minus strand of GL376610.1, from coordinate 263,205 downwards.
GTATTGACGCAGAAAGGAATCCGTTGACTTGAAATTTGCAGGATGTATTCGCGTGCAGTGAGTCGACCAATGAGACGAACTGCTCAGGGTATCCTTGTAGCTCCAATGCCCTTCGTAGGAACCGTCTGTCCAGAGAATCGTATGCTTTGGCAAAGTCAAGCAGCAACGCAATCGCTTCCTTGAGAGAGTGATCGGTTAGAGCCGCTTTTTGAGCAGCAAGAAACGTGTCAATTACCGTTGGAATCGTGCGTCCGGGAACGAAGCCTGCTTGAAACTGGTGAATTGTTGCTGGGAGGTGAGGGCTCAATCTCGTAGCGAAGATGCGGGTGGAGATCTTGTAGTCCGAGTTGAGTAGAGCAATCGGTCGGTGATCCAGAGGCGTTGCTGCTGTCCTGCTCTTTTTGATGCAATGGATATGCGCGTCCCCAAAAGACTCAGGGAGTACTCCGGTAGGTAACCACCAGTTGAACAGACGCACCAAGAGTGGGGTGAGCGATGCAATGTGATCTCTGTACCAGTCATTGCTCAACTCATCAGGACCGTGCGCTTTCCCCCGTTTGCACCGCTTGACTGCACACTCGACCTCCAGTTCGGTTATCTCATTTGCAATGTCTGCTAGACCTGGAGGGGGAGGGTTATTCGCGAGGGAGTCAATGAAGTGATCAATATCAAAGCTGTTTGCCGCTGTCTGCTGCATGATACCAGCCCACCCCGCTGACATCTCGGACGCCAAGTCTCTGGATCGGTTCGGGCCGTGCCTGGTAGCCCCGCCCAACGAATACACTGTGTTGTCCAGAAACTTCGTTGAGATGCGTCTGTAGAATGCCTTGGAGGAGCGGTGCGGCGTGTACATATGGTCTCTAAAGAGATACTGCTTTTTCGCTGTCTGCCATTTGCTTTTGCACTCGGCAATAGCCTTTCGTATCTCCACCGCTGTGACTGTAGTACGGTTCCCCTCACCGGAGCAGCTGTGCGGACCATCAGCTTCCGCTACCGCTTCTGCTTGAGTTAAGCGATGATGGAGCCGTTTAATCCGCTTTTTATAGCTGTTAGAAAGAGTAGAGAGAGCCTGTTTCTTGGCCGCGAGATATTTGACGCGGATTGCTGTCTTCGAAGCGTCCCACCACGCTGCCGAGGCCTTCGCAAGTTCCTTTGGGTCTGAGTAGTCGCGTTGAAGTCTGTCAAGCTTCTCCTCCGCCGTTGCCAGGAACTCCGTCATTACATCCTCTGCGCGTTTCGTTGCGTAGAGCGGGAGTGGATATACTGTGCGCGATTTTTTGATCTGGACCACCATATCTGGAGGTGCGATCCGTGTCGTAACTCCATTGTGGTCCGAGTAAGGGCCAGGGACGGCTTGCGTCACACTTCTGACCCAGTCTTCATGATGTACACTTACGTGTCAGCGATCTAGACGGCTGCTGGCGCTGCCTCCTCCCACTAACGTGTAGTAATAGGTGTGGTGAAGTCTCTGGAAAGCTGTTACCTCTCGGCGGTCAACTGCACGCGCAACATCCTCCTCGAGCACGTCAGTCAATTCCCACTTCTTCAGCAAGCGGCGTAGTCCTGGGGAGTCATGGGCAGTAGCGTTCGCGATATAACTCCTGTCGGCATAGGGATTGAGGGTACAGTTGAAATCTCCCCCTAGGAAAACAGGACCGTCGGTGGTAAGAGAGATCTCGGTCATTGATGCGTAGAATGCTTCGCGAGCCTTATCTTCAACCGGAGCATAAAAGTTGACAAGTAGTACTGATGTTCCATGTGTAGTTGCCTCGGCTGCCATCCAGTGCGCCGTCCACATCTCTGGTTTGAATGGCACTAAGGTCGTGATTGACGAGTACGGATGGAGGAGGATCGCCACACCTCCACAACGTCCCGGCGTCCCCGTCCAGAGAGACAGATTCCTTCCTTCGAGTGCATCGTTGAAACCCCAATGACGACTGTATCGTGACTGCATCTTTCCAACCTCCGCCGCTTGTACATGTGAGACGATGGGATTGCTGTGCTTGGGTGCGAATGTGGAAATGAGACGCTGAAGATATGAACCACGCATGCTTACGCAAGGCGCGACAGTAAGTTCGGTGCCACAAAGGAACGACCAGAGAGAAGGCAGCGTCATGCGATCGTTAGGCCCACTTCTCCCATGCAAAAGGCATGACGGCGTGTGTTCAGATACGACTAAAATGGTGGGTTTGCCGAGGACTCGGGGGCAAGTGAACGGCTGGACGAAATCTGTCAAGTGGATGATCACCAGTAACTGCTTCCAATCTGAGTAAACAGCTGATCTGGATCTATGGTCTCAACTTCAATTTGGGCAGAACTCTTTACTCACTTGTGACCCAGTTATGGATGGGTAAGACCGGACCAATTCTCGCCAAAACCGGATAAAACCTCGCCGAATTTGGAAAGACTGTCAAACCCATGATTTGCCCCAATTGCAAGTGGGACATTCGATGGTCATCAGCTGACACCTCAAGCGACAAGCATATGTTTTTTGCTAACAGAAAAACGAGTAAGCGGGCCAGTATCTCCTACTGTACTTACTCTCTTTGTCTCTTGGACGCTCTCGGTCACAAATATGATTTCGTTGCCTTAGTCGGAGGAGGTCATAAGCATGACACCCTGCTTCCGTATTTTTTCTCGATGGGCACGCTTTGTAGTCAGAGCGTGGAATGCATTTCAACCAGTTCAAGTCCGACTGTTATAAAATATGTCAAGTAGTTGTGTTCTGAACATAGTTATGGGGCCAGCAGCGTGTCGAAAACTTCAGAAACCTTCGAATGCAAGTACGCATGAAGAGATGGACGGATGATAGGCTAAAAGACCGTCTTTCAGTGCATCCGTTCTTAATCAGCACATCGGTAATTCACTCTGATCTGTCTTTTTCATTGCCAATGTTGATACAAACACGTTTTTACACCAACGCGCAGAGTCATGAGTGTGTCCTTTGGCGATTGAAGGGTACACTTTGCAAGTGTACAGTACTTGAGTGATGATTGCTGCGTCCAGGTGGCCTGCTTCAGAATAACGCTGACCGATTGCGATCCTTGCGAATGGTGCCATGCTGGCTTGGTGATCTGTTGGGAAGCAATAAAGTTACTCATTCCTTACGCCAAAGAGGCAACCGTCAACCGGGGAAATACAGAAGAAACAACCGTACGGTTTGAAATGCTTTATATGAAAATGGTCGCATTTGTTTCTTGTCTTCTGTGTCTCCGCTACTGCTTCCTATGAAGAGGTGCACTTGCTGGCGTCACGATTTATCCGAACACTAGCACGAAGAGGCGTCACGATTTATCCGAACACCGGTACGAAGAGGCAGAGAAGCAGGCCTCCTTCATGCAGATCGAGAAAGTCCGGCCTTGGTGGACATCATTTTGCTTGAAGCGCCCGCCTTTCTCTACGATAGAAGAATGCCATTTGATGACCTCTTCCGTCTCAATGGCAGAATGAGTAGGAAGACAGAGTGCTCTCCATGAAGGCAGTATAGAGGCGACTCGGTGTTAGTTCTGTTTCCCCCATTTCGTATGGCTACAAAGCAACTACACCACAGTTACTACATTACGTCGACATTCACATACGCTATGTGGATAGTAGCTGCCACATTCCTTGCCGCGCGAGTTTAGAGTATGATGCGACCGAGGATTTCAAGAGCACAAGAGCTGCTGGCACCGTTGGAGGAAGTACGATGGGCCTGACACGAATAGCAAGAGGCGCTTCACCCGATCGCAATCGTTGCCAGAGCTCATTTTCAAGTTCATCCGCTACCACTCAAGCAGCTCCCCAGCTCCAAGCCTCCACGTCATCGAAGCTAACGATGGTCAACATTCGCACGCTCGCTGCCGCTCTCTTCGTTCTCACTTTCGCGACGTCCGCCGCCGACGCTGCCATGCCAACCGGCACTTGGCCAACCAGCAAGGGCACCGTCAAGTTCGACAAACCGTACGTAGTGAAGCCTGGAAAGCCATTCGACGGTGGCATGAAGACCTACGAGCGCTCGAACGTGCAGTGCTCGGGCCAGGCGGAGGGCGGTAGCGCTGGTGCGGTCTTTCTCGTCGAGCCAGGTGCCATCCTGAAGA
>GL376610.1:246355-258603 GCA_000143045.1 Globisporangium ultimum DAOM BR144 | reverse complement strand
CGGCGACGAGGCCAAGCTGAGCAACATCAAGATCAAGACGTCGAAGGCGACGTCCAAGGTCGAGGTGTGCGCGTGGTCGCAAGCCGTGACGTCGGGCGAGCCAAAGAAGCTTGGTCACGGTCCATCGCCTCCGCTCTGTCAGTACTCGACGAGCAGTATCGCCTTCACCAAGTGATTGTCTGGTGACTCGAGATTGTGTTTGAACGTGCTGTATATCTGCATGTTGCCTTGCAGTAGTGATGTCTCATAAAAGAGGAGGATCAGAGTGCCTTGTTTGACGTTGAAGCGAACCTAACCGATCACGGCGATAATTGCATCCCTGCTACGTTTGTAAACGACTTGTTGCTTACCCAGAAACTAAACTACTACTGCAGCTTATCTAGGTGTCAGCTGTTGGCTTGTGCATAATACGTTTTGGCACTGTATCTATTCACCCTAACGGTCAAAGCAGCATAGTGGTATAGTTTATGCACGCGTCTCGTTTATGTAACGCATGTTGAAGTTACTGGCCACCGAGTCGACCGGTACTAGGAGCATCCAACTGACAAACAACAAGCGCTTGATTCAAAAGAGTTATCACTCACTGTTGGTTGGGTAGCTCAACTGATCACCTCAAGTCTGATAGCTTACTTCCCAACACTACACCATCAAAAAAATTTCCCACAACACACAAAGTTAACTCCTAGTGTCGCTACTTGAGAGTCTCAAAGTAAACGCACTCACTCACACCTTGCTCCAAGAAACACCAAATGGAAAATTACTTGATGTACTGGACAGTGCTCTCAGCGTATTGGCAGAGTGGGGACGATGGACCGTGGCCAAGCCATCCTGGCTCGCCTGAAGTCACGGCTTGCGACCAGCCGCAGACGTCGAGGTCGGAGATTTTCTTGGATGTCTTGATCTTGATGTTGCTCAGCTTGGCCTCGTCGCCGTAGTTCTTGTTCACAGTCACGATGCCCACGCTTGGGTTCACAGCGTACACGTTGGAGACCGAGACCTTGCGCTGGATCTTGGTCTTGCAGGTTCCACACGAGCGGTACAGCTTACCAAAGTCCTGGGCATAGAAGCCATCAATGTTGACGGTGCCGTAGCCGTTATGCTGGATGATCTTGTCCTTGGCGGAGCGAGCACCGCCGCCAATGACATTCGACACGCTGGACGCCGAGCCGCCCTTGATGCTGAGCGCGTCTTCGCACACGTCGTCCCACCACACGTTTTCGATCGTGCAGCCACTTTCCTCGCAATGGACACCCTCACTTTGCGCCTTGCCGATAATGACGTTCTTCAGGATGGCACCGGGCTCAACGATGAAGACCGCACCTTCCTTGTCACCTTCATTTTGCCCCGTGCATTGCACGTTGGAACGTTCGTAGGTCTTCATGCCACCGTCGAATGGCTTTCCAGGCTTCACTACGTACGGTTTGTCGTACTTGACGTTCCCCTTGCTCGTTGGCCAGGTGCCAGTCGGCATTGGCGCTGCGGACGAAGTAGCGATGGTTGCAGCAGCGATGACGGCGGCGGATGCGACGAAAGAGTACAACATGTTGCGCTTGGAAGTGGCGGAGCTTGGTTGCTTTGGTGTGGCTTGAGCACTGCTTGGCGAATTGAATAATGAGACGCAACTATGGGATATCAAGCCTCGTGACAAATCGTACTAACCGTTGATGGTGTCCAGTTGGCAAACAACAGTAAACACTATGTTAGATTCGTCTGGACAGACGCCAACTCGTTGCTAAAAGTCTAGACAAGATTACTCCTCTCTAATTGTCTACGAGGGCATGAGGACGTGCACGTGACTAGAGCTTGGTGAATGATGGGGCTGTATGCAACAAAATTTTCATGTCGCACTTCAAGGTCTGTCCATCCAACGAGGACGCCCAATTTACCATCCCTTACTGCATCGCTAAGAAAATGCTGGCGCTACAGACACGGCCGAGCTCCTAATTCAAGTCGTCGCTTCCTCCAGTGAGAGGCTGCTGCTACTATTCGTGATCAAAGTATGCGTCGTGTTCTGAGCTACATTCCTTTCAATTCTGTCTGCAAATGTGGTGATGCTGCGCATATGCACCTGGATGATGCTACAGTAATGTACACATTGAACACGAAATCGTCACGTAGACTCGCGAGGAACGTAACCGACAGCCTCGCCCAGCAACGAAGCCAAGTGCAACAGCAACTAACGCTTGACCACGAGTTTCGAACCCGACCAGCCCTACCTTTAATTATTAGGCGACTGACCGACTTTAGGAAATCTTAATCGCTAGATAAATAGATTTCTCTTCATCATCATCTACAATAATGTACACAGAAGCGCAGCATCCTTCATTTCGCAATCAGCCTTGACAGAAATCCGTCATCACATCAGCTTTTCGCATATGCTGAAGTCTTCAACTGTGGCCTAATCAAACAGTACTTGCGCTCGGCATAACAGCTCAAGTTAGTCCAAGACGTACTGTAACAATCAAAAGATGAGCAACTATCGATCGTCGTGAGGCATTTGAAAATTTGAAGACTGCCACTTCAACATGGACTCATCATAGCACCGTTTTTGTTGAGTTGGCTGGCGCTTGATCGTGTGATGCAAACCAAAAGACAACAACTTCAACATTAAGCTGGACGCCATTCCAAGCTCGTCATCTGGCGCTGGACACCCACAATCTTATCCTTTATATACATGAAAAGAGAGGAATTTTTTAGGTACTGGTTCTATGGTCAGCAACAAGTCGCTACGACTACTGCTAGCGCCATAGTTCCATCTAAGCACCGCAACATGGCATCATGGCTGAACAGGATAGATAACGATCTACTACAAGACACAAGGGCGCTTAAAGAAACTGCTATGGTGCATACTTTTGAACTATATTTCAGCTGTTGGCAAGTAAAGATCAACCCCATAGTACAAGTTCCATGTCAACGTGAAGACGCCCTCTCAACCGGGGCTGGTGAGGCGCTGCAAGCACCTTCGCGCCGACCATCTTCGTAGACAAAGCACAATTTGTATCTAGGGGATAGGACACTGTAGTTCGGAGACCGAAACACAATATATCACATTTTACTACTACAAAAGACGCCCTCCCATCGATGTTACCGAAAACCAACTGCAATTTCTACTCCATTCGCAGTAAATGCACCACCTCAAGGTCGAGTCTTCAGCTTGTTACAGGAAGAAGAGTCTGACATGCGAGCGAGACCTATACGCTGTTTTACTGTTGTGAGCTGTTGTGGTGTATAAGGAGATGGCACGATATGAGAAGTGGTCGAACTACAATCGTCAGAGTGTTTGACCCCTCTCTTGCATCCATTACAACACGGTTGAGCAAGCCTACAGTACTAGTGTCAGTTTGAACAGTGCGTGCACTGATGACTTGAATGCAGGTGGTTCAAGGATCAATCAAGGATGGGGCAAATAATCCTCAAGCAGGCAGCATCTCCATTTCCGACTCAGAAATCGAAAAGTTGAGCACAGGAGAGCGGGCAACGATGTTGATTCGTTGGTATGAGCATGATGGACGCGTTGTCCATCCACAATGCGCTGGAATTCAGACAAGCCACTGTTGTGCAAAGAGGATGGTACACGAGCAAAACTTCGACGATAGCACTTTGGCAATAGACGAGACTCGGAGCATCCCCTTAACATACTGTAACTGTACTGTACTTTGATGTCACAAAAACAGTGCAAGATCGTGAGTTGAGGGAAATGTAAATTCTCAATAAGCAGATGGTCAGGCAGGGTCTGCCCATGAAAGATTCGACCATGTTGTGTTTAATAAAACTACATGGTGATTAAAGTCCGTAGCTGCACGTCTCCCGCGAGTTGTTTCTTCTTTAGCTCGATGTCGGGATGAGGCACACAACATGAAGCGGAGGATCCATGCACGAAGTCATTAACCAGCGTACTATAGCACTGTCTCACTTGTCGATTAGCAGTAAACATTGTGGACGTCCCGGTGTCACCACTTCCAGGTTGAGCGCGCTTTCTACTGCAGAGGAGGCCCATCTCTCTGCTTTTGCACCAAAAACGTCCAATTCTTCCCATAGACGGGACGGAGGGACAAAAATGGGGTCTACAATACAATACCTTACTAGATACATACTGTACTGTACTGTAACATAGAGTCCATCTTGAGTCCTCAAGATGGACCCACCCAGCAGGTAATGAGTCAATCGTATTGTATGTGCATAAAAAATGATAGGGTGATGCATTTTTGTCACTGGTGAAGGATAGTGCGTTTCCGGGTGCATACAGTAGCATTTTTTGGGTGCACCAGCGCAGAGTACATATCTTCGCGATCAGCATTGGCAGAAATGCATCACCTTCAATGAAAACAAGACGAAGTGTACAGTAAAATAGTTAATGAGCAGCTCTTGATGATCGACGTGCGTCCGTTGAAAATTTGGCGAAGATCGCACCCTCAACATGGACTCCTCTATTGTACAGTTGTGATGGATGTGTTCAAGCTCGAGAGCGTGGTACAAACTAAGAGGAAGCACCTTCAACATCGAGATGAACGCCCCTTCAAATCAATCACATGAAGAGAAGACAATTTGAAGATGGGCATCCACAATCTTCTACTCGAATACATAAAACCGAGGCACTTTCCACAATACTAGTGCTCTGACCAACAAGCCAACTGTTTGACAGGAAAATGGATATGCTAGTTTGGAACGTATTTTAAATCGTTTCAAAACATACCTCACTTTGAACTACAGACAGCGACGGAAAAAGCTGGCATTTGACAGTGGTACCTCTCAGCACAATACTAAATAAAGCTTGTGGTTTTATCCAATCAGGACAGCATAATTAGCAAATATAGCCAATCTCAATTATGTTCCCATTTTTGTAGTTTAATAACGATGTCCACATGGCTTTTTCTTCTCAACCAGCTGCCATTACATGTATCTTCTTTGTATTTTGTGTATGTTCTTATCAGTTTAAGGATGCTTTTAATCAATCATCTCTACTTGCCGACTTTTGTGTCGTAAACCGTTTGAGACATTAACTATGGAGGACAGTATATTCACTCTGACTGGCTTTTTCTGTCGTTACCTGTATGGCCAATATGCAGGGTTGGTCAACCCCTGGTTTTATGAGGTTCACACCCGATTGCCCATGGGGGTTTGGTTTTAGCGCCTGGGCTTTGGGTTTTCTGGTCAATAAAACCGGTATCAACCAGTTTAAGGGAAGAGCTTCTTACCCACATTGCAGAAGCATCAATGGTACATGAACACAGTCACTTGCTCGACAACCATATAAGCGCATGCCGCGCCATAGTCGTTCTTGGTCGTGGTTGGTGAGCCGCTCTCCTTCCGACGTTGCCAGCCACACTACCACATGTAAGTCATGATGCACTCTCCAATTTGCGGCCTTCCGCAAAAGACTCTTCGCGACCCATCGTTCGGGCCCTAGAGAATGGGCACAACACCGAGCAAGACCCCGCGCACGAGGTGCGTAGGAAGCAAAGTAAAAGTAGCGCACACACGCCAGTCTCCAGTGACGAGACGGAAGCATGAGCAGCTCACGACTGCATACGCAAGAGCAAACAACGAGTAGCATGTCACGCGGTAGTGAGGGCAGCAACGGTGGGGACCAGGATGGATGGCGCACGGCTGGGCGCCGAGCAAAATCCAAACGAAAAGTCGAGAGATCGCTTTTACGGAGGGCAACTCTTTACGCACTCCTCCTGCAGCGATCGACAGAGGAAGCACTGCCGACACAGGAAGCAAGGCAACGATCCAGCAAGCGGCGAGAGCGAACCAAGCCACAAGGAAGACCCGCGGACAAGGGAAGTGGGCAAGCGGCAGCGCGCCCTTGCCCAAGAAGGGTAGAGCAGATGCCAATAATGGAAATGACACGTCTCGGCTGCTGCAGCACTATGCGCGTAACGGGGACAGAGGCCTCTTACGTTTGGATCTGGCATTGCGAATTCAGGATCTAGCAAGGTTGAGGAAGATTGCCGTCTTCGTGCGAAGAAACAAGTCTCTGACTGGATCCAGAGAGGAGGAGCAGCAGCAAGATGAGGATAGGTATGTCAAACTGAAAACACCAGCGGACATCAAGCGTCTCGTCTCTTGATGGGACTGTTGGAAGGACCAAGATGCCAACGGCAATGTGCAAGTGCTTACACGGTGGTTGGCATTGGAACGCATCAGCCAACACGAGCTGGAAAGACGATTGGCAACTTTCCACTACGAGCACTGATCGACAGAGCAAATTAAAACTATGCCGACACCCGCGAGAATTACGCCGGTTCCACGAAGTTATCTAGAGGCATTAAGCCACGCGGTAAATTTTGTCAAAATCACGTCGATCTCGATCGTGGTAGATGCGCAACACTTTGAGCTATTCACAACACCAATGGAACCACGACCGAGTTACGACCGATAAAGAAGGACGAAGCCAAGGCAATTGATCGCATCATATCGGGCAAGTTTGTGGCGCCATTTGGCAAAAGGATGAATGCTGATGATGCAACAGAGGCAAACCTCTGGCAAGGAGGTGCGGGAGTACCTACGATCCGTCGTCTCTCCTGAGGTGGGAGCCAGCATCAGCGAGTTGGACAACGACATCTCGCTAGCAAAAGTGCAGAGCGCCATAAAGGCTTATAAGTGCGGAAAAAGTCGCGGCCCAGATGAGCTAGGCAATGGCTGGTACAGGGACAACTAGGAGCGATTTGCACCTCTGCTAACAAGGCTCGTCAACTTATGGTTCAGTGCAAGGGTTGCACCAGAATCCTTCAAAGACGCAACCATTCATTGAAGGAGACGAGATCCACTGCAAAGCCACTGGACTACAGTCCCATAACGCCATTGAACACCGACGACATAATCTATTCCAGGGTGTTTGTAGTACGGCTACGACCTCTACTACCCCGCCTCATCCACAAAAGGCAAGCTGGTTTCGTGCCCGGAGGGTCAATCCATACTACAATTGACAGTTTCTTGGCGCTCAAAATGGTAGCGCAACTGTGGCAGGCGCTAGTGCAGGCGTTGACGCTACTACTTGACTTCATGAACACGTATGACTCCGCCAGTCACACATTCCTGAAAGCGGTTCTACAATTGTATGGGTTCCCGGAACAATTTGTACGAATGGTGGAAACCTTGCACCAAGACACTATTGCAGGTTTGATGATGATGACAGTGAGGTATATTATGTTACGATGAACGAACTAGAATACCCATTCTCCCAGTTACGCCACTATAGTGGTTTCAGCGGGGAGTGATGTCAAGGTGGAGACGCCTTCAGCGTCTTCACCACGACCTTTACAAATATTGACGCATAAGGTGTCCCATGGAGACAGCCAAATCGTTACGAGAGACTGAGTCGTTGCCATCTTCGCGTAAGCGATGGTCGAACCAGTGCTGGACGTCGCCTTCCATTCGTTCGTTTATTGCAGGTTTATCGTCAACGGCTATCTACCTCATGTGGTGGATGTCATGTGTGGTAGCCGGCAAGGGTGCTCTCTTGCGCCACTGCTGTTCACCATAGCACTCGATGTCCTGCATAGAGTCATAGAAGCTAACTGTTGCGATTCACCCGGTACAACTGATTGGAGAACGAAAGAGATGGCAGCGCGGAGGAAGCTTGACTTGGAATAGGAAAATGCATCAAAACTCCATTCTTCTTCGCGCTGCTACTTTTGAACCGAGCGTGCGCATTGACGCATGGACAGCTGGGTCCTGCGGATCCCCGGATGCGCCGCGACTGGTCCGTCGTGAAATTGCGCGATAATTTGAGTATGCAGCTGATCATCCGCTGGGATGCACAAACGAGGAACTCGATCCTTGAAGGCCAAATATAGGAGACCATCGATCAAGGTAACTTCACCCGCTGGAAGATCAGACTTTCCTCCCGATGACACTTTTTTCAAGCAATCCTTGAACACGGGGTCAGTTTTATATGCTCGTATGATCTTGCTCTTGATTGAATCGCCCAGATGGACAGTTGTCACGTTAAACACAGCTGAGTTACTTGGATTGTAGTCATCGCTCGCTCGACTCCAACGCGAGCCAGATGTTGCTCCATACCCCCCAACAAAATTTCATCGAAGAGTAAATGCAGATCATATTCGGCAAGATCCGACATCGAGGCTGTAGGCCTTCACAATCATGAGCGTGAAAAAAATGCGTCGATCCAGGAACAGCGCGATCATCCCTTGGAATGTTGACTTCAGCATTGTGGAGCACTAGTCGATGAAGAGAAAGCGTTGTTGGACGGGATAAGGCATCAGTGACCACGTTTGATGAACCATTGATGTGGTGAAGGGTAAATGAGAATTTGTCGCGCGCTATCAGGTATCTAGCCAAAGTTCGAGCGTAATCGTGGTTGGAGTGTGACGCTGTTTGGTTGTTTTCTTTTCTCACTTTGCGATCAGCCCTCGGTTGAACAAGTGTAATTTCTCCTAGCCAAGATTGTGTTCCTGGTTGCGTTTGCATTGCCTACTTCCTCCTCCTTGAGGACTTACAAGATCACCTTTATCCTGTGACTCAATTATTATGGCGATATATGGCCGCATCCACCATCCACATTGCATGGTGTGCTCGGATCCGTCTTCTGAACAGTCCAGAACTCAACGAAGTTTCGCATCGTGCCATTGGACAAGCGCGCTTAGAGGCAGGAGTTTGAAATCGGCAACACTTCATGTTTGCAGCCCAATGGTCGCAATCGGTTGATGCGTCACGTGCTTTGCTGGCGGGGAATGTTGCAATATTGCTTGACGAAGGCCCAGTACCCATGCTTAATCTTCCAGCGTCGAACGGAACATACGTTTAGTTCTTTGACGATGGTTCCTGAGGGAATCCAGGGAGGGCGGTTCTGGATCCGTAATAGTACGTGTTCAAGCTGATAACCATTCGGTACAACTACGGTGGGTGTCGACAATGACATATGCCCAGGCAGAGACAAGCAACAACGTCACAGAGTACTGGGGATTGATTCACGGACTTAGACACGCGATACGATACAACCTGCGACCACTCCAAGTCGTCAGGGATAAAGCCATGGTAGTTTCCCAACAACGCCTCCACAGACCTCCCAAGAATCACAGGTTCGAGCGATTATACAGGATGGCAAGACGCCTAGCCGACTCTATCCAGGTGCAGAATTGGTTCCACCATTACCGATCAGTCAGCAAAATGAAATTGGTTCGACAACCACCCGACCGCGAGTGGCGTCGACCGACTGTCTCGACACGACCAAATGGCTGTGGCGAGACCTTTTATGACGATCACCTTTTTTACCCTGTGTCGAAACTACTCTATAGTGTAGCCCAGGGAATGGATATTGTCGTTCGCCACGCGTAACATAATATACCTTACTTTAAAAAAAAGTCAGCAAAATGACGGATACAACCACCAATTTCGCTATGGAAACCAAAACATCAATCCAGGTCGACTGCCCGTCATCGATGCTATTAAGCTTCACCTCGCCTACGATATACTTCATTGGATTCACAACACAGCTTTACACCCATGAGCAACCATCAACAGTAACAGCCCCATGCTTAGCATGCATAAACAAGCAACCATGCTCAGACTTTTTTCGCACAGCGAGTGGCACGACATCAGCGCCCCACCTGCTTCGTGACGCACCGTCCGATTGCCCTTCGAGTGAATAGTAAGTAGAGGCATGCATATTGTAGGTCAGACGCTTGAACCTAAATCAAACCTCACCTTCTAACTAACTACGTCCTCCTCCATTCCCACACGACAACCTGAATTTGAGGGTGGATATTGCGGCACTACGACCGAGTTGGACGTTATGGATGCAACAGCGAAGTGGAGTTGTGCAGTGGAAAGGCTCACTCCACTTGCTTCAAGTGTAACTGAAGACGACAGATTCACCTTCCGTACATACAGTAGCCGAGGGACGGGGGAGGGAGGGAGGGAGGGAAGGGTGGTGGTTGCAACACCAGATTACACAAACCAAGAGGCGTTTACTTCTAAAACAAAACATGGACTTCTTGTAGGTCCAATAGATGGTAAGCCCGTGCTGCCCACAGCAAAATAAAAGCGTAATTATCATATCTGTAGTACTGTAGCATCCTACAAAATACTGGTTCATGAATCCACACGACGACTCGTCTACTTGATAAAAGTCACGGTGCTCGACGAGTACTGACAGAGCGGAGGCGATGGACCGTGACCAAGCTTCTTTGGCTCGCCCGACGTCACGGCTTGCGACCACGCGCACACCTCGACCTTGGACGTCGCCTTCGACGTCTTGATCTTGATGTTGCTCAGCTTGGCCTCGTCGCCGTAGTTCTTGTTCACAGTCACGATGCCGACCTTCGGGTTCACGGCGTACACGTTGGAGACCGAGACCTTGCGCTGGATCTTGGTCTTGCAGTTGCCACAAGCGCGGAAGAGCTTGCCAAAGTCTTGCACGTAGAAGCCGTCGATGTTCACAGAGCCGTAGCCGTTGTGTTGGATGACCTTGTCGTCGGCGTAGCGAGCACCGCCACCGATGACCTTGGTCACGCTGGACGCCGAGCCGCCCTTGATGCTGAGCGCGTCTTCGCACACGTCGTCCCACCACACGTTCTCGATCGTGCAGCCACCTTGGTCGCAGTGCACGCCTTCTGTTTGCGCTTTGCCGATAATGACGTTCTTCAGGATGGCACCTGGCTCGACGAGAAAGACCGCACCAGCGCTACCGCCCTCCGCCTGGCCCGAGCACTGCACGTTCGAGCGCTCGTAGGTCTTCATGCCACCGTCGAATGGCTTTCCAGGCTTCACTACGTACGGTTTGTCGAACTTGACGGTGCCCTTGCTGGCTGGCCATGTCCCGGTGGGCATTGGCGCGGCCGAAGCGGTGGCGATGGTGGTGGCGAGGATGGCAGCGGCGGTGACGGTGAAGCGGACCATGGTAGGTGTTTGGTTGAGGGATGAGTGGATTGTTCTTGGACGTTGACGTGTGTTCTTGTCGGTGGATTTGAGAATGAAGTGAGTGAGTAGGCGAGAGAGTATGTGTGTGGGTGAGTGAGTTGGGCCGAAGAGAAAAGCAAGAAGGCTGCAAAAAGTTGGTAGGATGGTGCTCTTCCATACTTAACAAGGAATTTTCTTACGTATAGGTTTACTGGATGCTTTATTACCCTGCCCTTCTTGGCATTGCTGATCGTGCTGTCGTGCGTGTGCGATATCCTGCTTCCGAGAGCCGAGCCGCTGCGTCTGGACTAGAATAGCTCTTTTGTCTGGGAGGAGCTTGAAGAGGGCGACGCCGTGCTCCATATGCTTTCTAGTAAGCGAGTTGATTTTACTTTATTGATGTTGAGTCACCGAGACTGGGCGTACTGTAGGTGACACCACGCTATACGGTAGGATCAATAGGATGCGCATCTTACGCCGTACCAAATGTGGACGACATACCGGATTTCTACGATGCAGCTCAACCTGTTCCATCCGGGAAGGGTCGAGTCGTCGGCGTGCCCAAGTAATGCCGGATGTGGAGAGACAAAAGAAACTATCTCACACATAGTCTGGAGTTGCAAGCGAGCACAAGCCGTGTGGATGGCCTTCCTAGGGCGATGGATGGGCCGAACATTAACGGAGCAAACACTTAATCTCTTCCTGCCTCATATTGCTAGCCGCACAGCCCCGCCAGGTCAACGATCTTTGCTCCGGGAATTGGAAAAGCGCTTCGGTTTCATTACTCCGGAACATAGGACAGCACTACAGAAACTTTGGTTTATCGTCACATCAAGCATTCCAGTATCGCTATGGAGAACGAGAGTGGAAATAGTGCATGAACGACAACACCTCACTATCGAAGAAAGCACCCAGCGCGTGTGGGCAGCATGTGTGATGCAAGTGCGGGCTGTGGCACATCGGATGAGAACGCTCAAAGGAGAAAAGATCAATGCAACTTGCCTGAACCAACTGCTCAGTGTACTGGAGAGACAAGATTTCTCGCGCCAACTGGAAGCATGGGCAACGGCGCGTCTGTATTTCGATGGAGGTACACGCGGCAATCCAGGTCCAGGAGGCAGTGGATGGGCACTCACCTTCCTGAATGAACGCTGCAATCGATGGGAACTCAAAGCATGCGGCTATGCGTACATAGGACCAGAAGTTACGAACAATTGGTGCGAATACAGCGCACTGAAAGAAGGCCTGGCATACAGTGCACACTACTTACAGCATTATGAAGTCAAGATGGAAGTCTTCGGAGATAGCCAAATGATTATCGCAGCCCAGAACGGGTTTTCCTCAATACGCCAGACCAAGTTGCAGCCACTAGCAGTTCGGGT